>JAOTOM010005037.1:0-40000 GCA_034440615.1 Ashinkailepas kermadecensis | reverse complement strand
TGTCTGGTCGCGCGTTCTCTGTGTCTCTCCATACGGTGCGCTGACGTAGAACCAAAGAGAGCCGACAGTGGCAGCGGATCGGCCCAGCCCGGCGCCAGGGGCCGACGGCAGCGCACTCTGGGTGCGCGGCGCGCCTCGCGCCAGCCGCCGCCCGTCGTAGATGTTTGGCGGCGCGTGTTTTATAAGGTCGAGCTTCCGAGGGTGCAGCGCTGGTCGCCGCCCGAGGCTCGGTGTGCCGATGTGCGTACTGGCTGGTCCAGTCGACGGTTCGCAGCTTTAGCTTCAGGTCTGATCTCCAGCCGACGGCGGCTCGCTGCCGCGGCTCTCCCACACACAGTCTGTGATATATTTTTTGGTAAATTTTTGGTGTACACAATCTGCGTTGTGAGCTTATTGTTTACTAAATGGATTGTATTTTTCTAGATAAGCGTGGCGGCCGGGCGGCCGGCTCGACGTGCCGCCGGCGTGGACGGCGTTCTGTATGTTTCCCGTTTGGCCAGCCTCGGTGGCCGCGCACACCGTGTCGCGTGGCTCCGCTCTTGAGGAGCGCCGGCCACCGGACAGCGCCAGTCGCCGCGCCAGTCGCTGCGCCAGTCGCCGCGCCAGTCGCCGCGCCAGTCGCCGCGCCGCATCCACACGATGACCTGACGCCATATCGTGTGGTGGCCAGGCGACCGCCCAGGCCGGCACGCACGTGACGTGGACACCATGTCGTGTGGTAGCCAGGCGACCGCCCAGGCCGGCACGCACGTGACGTGGACACCATGTCGTGTGGTAGCCAGGCGACCGCCCAGGCCGGCACGCACGTGACGTGGCCGTTGTTGGCTCCGCTGCGGCGGGGTCGCTCCGGGCGGTGTCCAGTACCGACGGTAGTGACAAACCTGGCTGTTGTGTATTCGTGTTATGAACAGCGACAGTCACACCTGGATACCATTCGTGTTGTGAGATTTTTTCAGCCAGCTGTTTTCAGATACATCGTAATTTATGGACATTATCGAGAAAAATACATTAGATGGCCATAGCTGTTTGTGTGACAGGTCTGCCATGAGGACAGCACAGTGGTGTGCGCGACAGAAGGATGAAAATGTCACATGGAAGGGTGGATCTTCGTACTTTTGTTTCCTTTTTTGTTTCATGTCTCCTTCTTCTCTTACTCGAATCTCGACTTGAGCCTTGCTGTTTCCAGATGTAAACTTTGAATCCAATGAAGATAGTGATCAATTATTCGAAGCTTTTCAACCATGCCCTCATTACGTTTTATGAAATACCACAAGTGATTCGATGGTACATGGATACTCCTGATTTCTTCCCAGCACTTCTTTTACCACTGACCTTAAAATATCATTGTATCGCCTGACCGGATCAACGCACCGCCTCACTACTAACCACTCTTAGTATGCTCAGGACGAACAAACTATTTGGTACAATGAGCGTATCAACTAAACCGTTTACCAGGCACCGCAACCTCAGCCGTCCCGCTCCCGGAAAATTAAACACTTAGCACAGCTAGCACTATTAATTTAGTAATGAACACACGCTAAATGCAAATGTGTAAAGGGTCTCATTGCATGTTCTTGAAAAATCGTCCCCATGCGCTCCTACAGCTTAGTTCCTCGGGTTAGCATATATGTGCACCAATAAAGTGACTATTCAAGAGATCGCTAACCAGTTGGGAATGAGCAGAAGCCAGTCAAACCTTAACCAATGCGAAACCAACGTGAATCCATGCATAGCACCCATACATTTTACAAGCGTGTGAAAAAGGAAATCAAAGGTAAATATCATCTCGGCAAGAACTACACTGCAGCGACAGCGGCTCCGTTATGCTTTCATATTCCGAAACACCATTCACATTTGCTGCATTTATTGCAACTCAACTAATCCAGCACCGTTCCCGCAGATTCAATTACTCTAGAACCAACTAATATGCAACATTGCTGTTAGCCGATTGCGTTATCCATAACATTACTTGCAATATATCATCACTACCAGATATGGGACCAAACCGGCTTTAGCTTTCGCTTTGACTTCACGAAGCCGGCATCTAGATTAAACTTCTTACTGATCTCATCAAGCCGAAGCCTACTGTGGCCTTGCTTCTCTCGATGTATCATTGGAGAACAATGTCGGCTTAGCTATAATGTCGTACATGTTATCATGTTGCGTAGATGTGTCGGGAGCAGAAAAGTCCACAGCAGTAATTTCGAGTATCCATGCGGTCATCGCAAAGAAATGTTGGGATCAGTGTAGTATGCACAGTGATGACGCACACCACCAGCATCACAACAAACAGATAAAGAACATGGGGAATATATCCCCTATGTTCATGACATATATGTCATGAGCAGTAAGGTATGATGCGTCACAGTCTGTATCCAGTAAAATATGTAGCAGTGATACCTGTGCATGGTACTTTTTGTTTCATTTGCTTCTTGTCCCTTCGACTTTCAGGAACAACACGCTCTGCGTAGCATGAAGAAGGTCAGTTATCTTATCTAAGAACCAAAATTTCGACTTTAAGCCCAGTGCGCTGCCAGGATTTCCAGCAAACCAGAATGGCAAACGGGAAAAGGCACCGCGGAGCTAGGGCAACCAGTCCGTATCATGAACATCATATAAAAGAATTTGATACACTCCGATACGTGCTGATGTATACCTCTGATACATGTACTATTCTGATATGCCAACACGGTACATAAACTATGACCTAGCCAGTCAACAACGAGACGTGTCGCCATTCAGACAGGTATATTTTGTAGGACAGGAGTTAGCTCCAGAACAGATGCTGAAGTGCTGAAGTTAAATTCCTCGTCGATGGCGGCCGCTTCTGAGTGTCCACTGGCTGTGGCACGCCGCAGCTGGACGCTTCGCCAGGGCTACTCTATACGGCGCCGCCACCACCGGTTGACCGGGGTCACGGCGGTCAGTCGGGTCATGCGGCGCGATGCCGCGAGTGCCTCACGCTGGGCAGCTCTGCGGGCAGCTGGGCAGCTCTGTGGGCAGCTGGGCAGCTCTGCGGAAGTGCAGCCGGCGACGGGGCCACCCCTCCAGATCAGTGTCGTCGAGCGCAAACGTCTCATGATGTGGATATTGCCAAGCCGTAACTGGGCGCCGCGCCACGCTGGCCCTCAAAGCACGCAGTGCGGTCGACCTCGGTTCGTGCTAGTCAGTGTCTTTGGGTGGGACTGCTGCATCGTGGATTCGATGGGCAGACATCGCGTTGGGGCATCTGCTGAACACTGAAAATACGTTTCGAGAAGGGGCGACAATCAGCTTAGTTTCAAACTGCCGAGGACCATCATGACGTGCAATTTAATAATGCGCGACCTATTCATAGATACGTGCTTACACATTTATTGCAACGAAGAGGCTTCATTGCTTTCCTTTTAAGAAGGTGGAAAACATCAAAATAATAGGAAGTACTGTGATCCGATTTGGAGTAGTATGCACAGACAGGGTGTGTTTCCTTTATGAAGGGACATAAATATGCTAGAAAGAGTGCAACGCAAAATTGTTCAGCTTACCTGCGGACTAGGCAATTTAGAATACATGCTTATGGACAGGGAATACAGAGACATGCATGCGACATTAGATATGTACTCAGTCAATTATAGGAGATTGCGAGATGATATGACTTGGATGCTTTTCATAGCCAAGAAGTTAGATAAAATCAATCTGAATGATGATCTTCTATTTAGAGAATCACATGGCGGTCATCAATTCAGGATGGACAAGTAAAGGTGTAGGCTCGCTTAGCGCCAGCCGGTGTTCAGTGAAAGAGATTCATCTTCATTCAACTTAACTCAGATGGGCCCCGGAGATTCTTATTAAGCCCTAAATATTTATGTCTTTATGTCCAAGTGGCGAAAAGTGTACCGGACCTTAGCTCGCTTGATGCCTGCCATATTCACCACCCTGCTTCCGCTACGAAAATTCCTAGCCTACTTGAATAGTACAGATATAAAAATGCATTGAACAATTGAAGGGTTTCTCGTAGGATGTCGCATGAAGCGAAAACAGACCTGTTCATGTAGTTTGACTTACTCCTTTTTGGTATATGTATCATCGCAGTTGCCAAATTCGTTTCTTTTGATAGAAAACGTCTCAAAACAGCCAATGGCCCTGTTAACCAGGGCCCAAGGACGCACACCTCACATTCGTTGGCGTGAAGTGGTCGTGGTGGGGCACGGTGAGGTCTTTTGCTAACTACGAAATGCAAGGTGTATTGTGTCGTTCCGACGTTACTTATTTGCACATGCAATTGCCGTGTCTTCCTTCATACGAACATATGAATGAAACAGTGTCATTCATTGAATGTGGCTCGCTGGTTGCCAAAAGTTTGATTCTGGGTGCTGCGCCATCATGCCAAGACTACAGTTGCACTCTTGCAATTATGCACGGCTCACGTCATCCCTCAGTGCAGATTGTCATTGGCATGCAAAGATATTACTGTATACATCTGTGTGATACGAATGTTGCTAAAAGGGTATACGTCAATTGTTCTCAGTCATGGAGAGAACAAACTTAGGTTTGATAAAACTGAACAAGGTGAGCAGGCAAATATTGTTGAGATATTCAAAAGTATGCATCATTCCAGGATAATTGAGCAAGCCTCGTGTACCTAGAAATGTTCCATAGATTTACCAAACCATTACAAGGCTTGGATGCAAAGTTTAGCACGTCTATGGAAGTCATATTTAATGAAAGACCATTCGGCAAGACATGTGCAAGTCACCCGAACACGCTCTGACAATCCCATTCTTCCCGGAATTTTCCAAATTTTCCACCACCATTTACGCGTAACAGATCTTCGACACAGTTCTTCACTCCGGCAGAAAAACTGAAATAATCCATCGCTCTGCATGGTCCTTAAGCCAACTTACCGTGACTTATATCTCTCAGTCATGACTTAACTTGACTTATGATGATTGCCTGAGACCTACAGGTGGATGACATTTCTTTTCGCTCAAACAAATCGTGTGGTACCCATTACCGTTCAATCATTGTAACCTGCAGGGAGGATCCAAAAATTGCCATGGGGGCACATGTCCGAAGGGACGTCACAGGAAAAGTACATGGAGGGTCGTCTTTGCCTTCCGAGGGGCGCGTCTGGCTGAAAAATTAATAGGGGTACACAAGAGCCTTCCTGGAGGAACGTATTTGTTTCCAAGGAGCGCCATTGCTTCTCAGAGAGGCGCATCTGACTGAAAATTCGAGCGGTGCCTTTTCCTGGCCGGAGGGGCGCCCACCTTCCATGGCGGGGGGGGGGGGGCACATGTCCCCAGTGCCCCTTGTATCCGCCCCTGGTAACTGGCAGATTGGTTAGAAGACACAATTGATTCACTGGTCCATAGTGCTTTGTGCGTGTAAACTGCATAATTGACAACTAAGTTAATATAGAGTTTGTTGCCTAGAAGCAGGCTAGCGATAAAAAAGAGCGCATAGGCGGCTTGTTTTTGTGATGTCGTTGGAACGGCAATGCTTTGAAAACTAATGATCGGATTGTCTCTTGCTATGGCCCGAACAGTGTCAATATGGTGAAATATTTCAATTTTTGTCTTACCGTACGTTTTTTTCCAATTTACAAGGGCTCCCAAATGGGACAATTTCTAGATGCTTCATTTTCACGCAAAACACCGTTTCTTACACCGTCTTTCCCAACGTATGGGTCGTCACATTTGCTCTTGTGTGCCTTATTCCTTACACGTCTCTCAAAAGGGATGACGTACACTGTTTCCGCATTCGACGTTGGTTGCACTGTTTGCGAAACGTGGCTCCTCTGGCGTATTTGTGCATCTGTCCCAAATTTCATTCCACTGTGACGAAATCCGTTCTCCTGTCCTGATCTTCGAAATGTTTTTTCTGTGCTTATCCAATATCCCTTCGCTGATATTGAACACAATACTGCTATTCCTCCACGGACTGGCATCAAAATCCAGTCGTGGTCGGTTCACAGGTTTGTTCTCCCGCTATGACCTCCCAACCCGCTTCTGCAGTTCGAGAGCCATATTGCAAGCTACATGCCCTCGCTTCTCCAGTGTTTAGTGACGTTGTATTCGGGTTATATTAATGTACCTCATCTTGCTCATGATTCTCATCAAAGCACTTATATACGTCTTGCGGTAAAACTCATGCCGAGCAACAAAAAGGTGACATTGACGTTCTCCGATGGAATCTTAATCCTTCCGTGCATGGCATTTTCCCACCAACACCAGGTCAGGGGGGCTGTTGTGACCCTCTCGCGTTCGAGGCCGAAGCGCTCTGGCAATATCGGACAAAAGCAGCGCGCTTTAGGTGACGAAGTCTCTCGATTAACACCTGATTGCTTTTCTCTATGTCACTGGCTGACCTTCCAGGTCAGTTCAAAAGTAGACTATTCGTCAAAAAGCTAGAGTTTCTACTTTCATCGTTACTCTTACCACAATAATATCAGGTACGCACTTGAAATATTTAGCATAACATTTCTCATTATCTTACGGTCCTAACAAGTGTGGTTTCTTGCAATTTGACCTATGAATCGAGGGTCAGATGGCGTCCAAAAATTGTCCACACACTGGAACCTCCAGAAATAAAGACTGAAACACAATTGTCCAGCACCCAGAGGGAAACATGAGCGAGAAGCTTTCGGGTTCGAAGTAAGCCCACGGTGATCCATGAGCCGAAACGGGTCATCTGACGTCATAGTGGATCAATGAACTTGGAAAGGTCAATGACCTACGTGAGCAGGTTCGGTGAGTTGCCTGGCACACTATCACGCACACGGCATTGGCCGCCTGGGCAATGAATGACGTTAGCTGCCGATCATTGGGGACTTCAACGAAAAAGCGGCCAGCCATGTTCCCTCGTATGACGTCATAGGACAGTGACTCACCGGTCCGTGCCCTGACAGGAAATCTTTAAGTTTGTTGCACCACATGATGACATGGTCAGTAGGTGATCCCCCATCGGCTGCAACTCACCCCCCAACGTGGGGGTGGGTTGCATTACTTCCGGCACGGAACAGGGTTAAAACAGTTCTTTTATGAATATCTTGAATGATGCAATGTGATGGTAGCTAGTTTTGATGGTGTCAGACAGCTTCAGGATGTCGTTGTCGAAAGTGATTGCCAGTGAGCTGTGACGATGTGGTGCACTAAGTGTAGGGCCATCCGCGCTGTAGTCGGCCGGAGTCCCTCTACGGATGATTTTGCAGCAGAACTAGGCCACTCTTCGTGATGATGTTCTATGGCGGCTCGCTGGCCCCATAAATTCGCTCAAGCCGATTGAATGCACTGGAGGACGAAATGGAATTTCAATATTTGATAGCTATATGAGCGAGTTTAGAGGCTACGTCGAATTAACTTTGCAACGAATGCATTACCAAGCCGAAGAATCTGTTGGAATCATGTGACTTGTGACACAAGCTCTAATTGCTAGAAGATAGTTCGTAGAATGCGAACATTTGAACACCTCAAGCATATCCCTCCGGTCTTTCTCCGGTCATAGTCTTTCCGGTCAGATGCTCACATCCCGTCTCGGGACAGTGATTATTATCCTCCTCAAAAGGTGACGTCACTAGGTGGTTTATGAGATCGCTACGGACACCATGTCTTGTCTTGTAGTCACGTCATGTCACGTCATGTTTTGTAGTTGAACTTTTTAGGTGACCTCACTTGATCTTGACTAACTCGGTGACCGTGGATGACCTGACTTCAAAATTTTCACACAGCATGTCGCCGTGCTATTATTATCGGTGGAAAGCAGTAGGGGTCGGACAAAATCCCCCCACGAGACGGCGCGGGATAGTGTGCAAAAAAATCACAGCCAGCATACAAAAATGCAAAAGCAAAAAATTGGTAATAATTCGCACAGATGACTAATTTCCATGTTCTGCAGTCCTATACATCAATATCATTGAACTCTATCTAAGCTTAAATTGGAAACCAAAATAATTCGTGGTTTAAACCCAATCATCGTGTTTCACAGCTCACTCAAGAGTGAAAGTAGACGAAGTTATTTGTCTTTTTTTACTGAGCTTAGCACAGTTTATTGACTGCACCTCTCCAATACAACTGAAAATATATGTGTGAAAATATATGTATCTTTTAATTGCAAAAAAACAAATCTTGAAAAGCATATCCACCTGTTAAAAGTTCAGTACTGGATCAGCGGCAGATCCAGAAATTGTCAATGACTCATGGGGGCACTTGTCTGGAGGGGCTCCATTTCTTCCTCTACCTGAAAAATTAGAGTGAAAGTGGGGTTCACTGGAGCACACTGTAGGGACCCTTTTCCTCTCAGAGGGACGCATCTGACGGAAGAAAAAAAATTATAGGGGGTGCACTCGAGCCTTCCCTGAGGGGAGCCTTTTCTTGACTAGAGGGTGCTATCTGCCATGGGGGAGAGAACATGGGTCATCACAGTGTCCCCAGGGACACTGGTATCCCCAGTGTCCCTGCATCCGCTTCTGTACTTGATTAGGTTATTCCTACCTTCGAACAAACATATGCACTAGAGCCATCATTTACTGATGGTTCTAGTGCTTATGTTTGTTCAAGAGGAACAAAAATACGCCAACTTGTGTGTCAGCTAAATGCCTAAAATGGGTTCGAAGGCAAAATGGCGGGATGCATGGAACGAGCTCATGTTCCACACGAATCCCACAACACTTATACTACTCTATCAGATCAATGGCCGCTAGTTATTCCCCATTGCAAAAACAAATCACCAACAGTGTTACAGCGTAGTGGTAGCTGTCGAGTACGCATAAGAGTTGGAAGAACTGGCCGGTGGCTGATGTAGCACGTGCGTCAGGACGTTCTCTGCATGTTAAATTCGGAGCATGTGTTGGGACATGCATGTAAGTACTGCTCCGGTCTTTGCAGCAATCTGGTAGCTTTCTACTACTCTGCCTCGGTAAGTGTCAGAAGCCCGCTGCAACTGTCATATTGGACGGGGTTGGCAATATGCGTTCGGGACAAAATTGACAATATGTTCAAGTTAAGGGTGGAGGGTAGACAAGTTGGAAAGTATCAGCTTTGTAAGCATGTTATTGTTATCATTATGCATGCAAACAACAAACACACACACACACATACACACACACACACACACACACACACACACACATATATATATATATATATATATATATATATATATATATATATATATATATATATATATATATATATAGTATAGATATATATATATATATATATATATATATATATATATATATATATATATATATATATATATATATATATATATATATATATATATATATATATAAATATGTATATATATATATATAGTATATAGTATAGTACTTATGTCCTTTGTACAATAAATGTTGCGAGGACCTTAACTCAGCCATCGGATGTCGGCATTCCAGTCCAATGGTAGAATTTAAACGGATGATTCAAGGTGTCGTCAATACAACGACATTCGCCTGTGCATATGAATCGCACCAGCTAATATAGCAGCCTGCAATTGGGTCGTTGCTCTTGCGGCGCTCTTTCGCGTCGCCGCCGGCTGAGGTCGCTGCGATCGGCTCGGCTCTGGGCCGCGGCCGCCGCCGCCGCGAGTGCCCAGGTCGCACGGTTCAATTGTGCCCAGGTCGCACGGTTCAATTGTGCCCAGGTCGCACGGACCGACCTATTCAACACCGGCGGCGACCAACATGACAAATGACAGGCAATCTTTGTCCTGTCAAACACGTTCATTTGTTTTGAGTGACAGTCGGCGGCCGTCGGCAGGCGTAATCGGCGCGGCCCGGCGCCGTGCAGGCTCGGCCGATGCAGCCGAGTCGCCATGGCAACGGCCGCTCTGCGGAGGACCTGGCGGCGGCCCGGGACGCCTGCTACGGCCGGCTCTGGCCGCGACCTCCTGCAGAGAAAATTGGTCCAGTCATGGCTTCTTCACTTGATTGTGACTGGAGCCGTGATAGATTGACGCGGCTGGCGGTCCAGAATGCGGCCCGGGCGGCCACTGTCCTCGGCCTGCCGCCGGCTAGCAGCACGGCTGCCGTTCACAGCACCGCCGTTGGCCGACAGCGCCGCCGCCAGCCGTCAGCACAGCCGCCAGCCGTCAGCACCGCTGTTGTTCACAGCACCGTCGCCATTCAACAGCACCGGCGCTGTTCACAGCGCTGCCACCAGCCGACAGCTACACCCGTCCTTCACAAGCGCATCGCTGACCAGCGTCCAAGCAGCTAGTGCGACTCGACGCTAACGATTCCACCAGGAGCTGATCTCACCAGCCACGGGGCTTACGCTGTGATAGGTTCTCCAGAATCGAATCGCCGCAGTGTAAATATTCGTTGCCAACAGCGATAGGAGGCGGTGGGTGCTTGGGGCGCGACAGGCGGAGGTGGCTGTTTGAGGCCCGATAGGCGGAAGTGGCTATCCCCGGTGCAACAGGCGGAAATGGCTATCCCCGGTGCAACAGGCGAAAGTGGCTATCCCCGGCGCAACAGGCGGAAATGGCTATCCCGGTACAACAGGCGGAAGTGGCTATCCCCGGCGCAACAGGCGGAGATGGCTACCCACGGCGCAACAGGCGGAGGCAGGTGTCAGCGGCGCGACAGGCGGAGGCAGGTGTCAGCGGCGCGACAGGCGGAGGCAGGTGTCAGCGGCGCGACAGGCGGAGGCAGGTGTCAGCGGCGCGACAGGCGGAGGCAGGTGTCAGCGGCGCGACAGGCGGAGGCAGGTGTCAGCGGCGCAATACGCGACAGCGACTAGCGGCGGCTAGCCGCGGCGCCGGCTCGACCAACAGTGGCGCGGTTGGCCACGATGCGGCCGGTGTCGGCGGCGCAACAGGCGGCCAACAGGCGGCCACCGCCGGCGGCGGTGGTGGCGCGTGGCCGGTGGTCTGGCGGCCTGTCGACCGGCCATGGCCAACTTTTCCAATCTGCGTCCGCGGCGGCCGCGCATCGCCGACGAAGGCGACGGCTCGCCGCCGTTATTGCCACTAGATTATAAAGACGCCGTCGGCGATGGCGGTCGAGCTGCAGACAGGGCGCGCCGGCAGCCGCCGACCGCCGGCGGCTGGCGGGCACAAATCACTAAACAGCTCGACCCGACTCGACCCGATTCGACCCGACCCGACCCGACACGACCCGACCCGACCCGACACGACCCGACACGACCCGACCCGACCCGACCCGACCCGATCCGACCCGACCCGACCCGACTCGACCCGACCCGACCCGACCCGACCCGACCCGACCTCGGCCCGACCTCGTCCCAGGTCGGCCCAAATCAACACCGTACAATGAGCTGCATGCCGCATAATTAGCTGTGCCAAACACCAAACAGCACCGATGTTGATAGAAATCTACAGATACTGAGCCCGGGAGTGTTGCTGGACAGTCCACTGCACTTTGTCGTTGGACATGAATAGTACTTTAGATATGAATGGCAAATTTTGATTCTCAACCACGACGAATCGTTGGCGAAAACGATTCGGATCTACGTTTCTAGAACACCGCTCGCAAAAACACTTAGCATGGTGTCTTACATGCGGATAAACCATGCGGCTAGCGAAGTATATAACGCAACAAGAAGACAGGATGATATCGGCATGCAAGTATCACCGGGGTTCTTGGATTCTTGGATTCTTGGCCCTGAGCCTTGCGATGAGTATCGTGACAAATATAATCATTGCCGTGTAGTTATTTATTTTGGATTCAGGTCGCGTAAACTGTTGCTGTTATCTTGTGCCCATTCGCCTATATCCCTGTTATATAGAGATGCTCTTCTGAGCATTGGTGCTGCTGGATCTTCGACAAAACCAAGCCAAACCTGGGGTAGCATTTGATTCTGGGATCCAGAATTCAATCATGCAATCTCTGTCCGGAATTAAAAATGCTCAGAAAATGTATACAAACACTTTGCAGAGCGAGTATGTCTATTGAGCGCTCTGTGTGGACGGCCGTAAATTCCCCAGGTGAGCGCTCATCTGACACACACATGAAACTATGCCTGCGTCCGTCACTCTGCCCGTGCAAGTTCTCGGTCTGTGAGTAGGTATGCGACACTCGTAATGGTGCGGCAATTGAAATCACTCCAGCTGTGCCATTGCTCGGGCTGCTTTATTGTTGGGTATTAGTTCTTGTTGCTCTGCCAGTGGCAAGTCACGTGTTTTGTACTCTCGCTGACAATGTGCGACGCGGTTACGTTTGTGGTATGCCATACGATGCCGATCGCACAGGAAGAATACATAATGCCAGAAGTGATATGCGACAAAACATGTGATGATGTCGATTTACAGCTCGATTTACGCTCAGTGCAGGTTTGATCGAAGATGCTACTGTTTACAAAACTGCCGCCAGTCATGGTACCCCGAGAAGCCATATATTATTTGATTCACTATTGAATATCTGTACTGCTGACTAGAGCCCGTGAGCTTTTTGACCAAACTACTCCTAATGTTGCATTAACGTCACATTTTCTTCCTGGCTGGATCAAGTAACGCCATCACGAGGCTCCATCAGAGTGATAGACAACCGAGGAAAAGAGGCATTACCTACTACAGGTATGACATCGGGTATCATACAGTTAATGGCAGAACATCTGTGGACTGACCCCAATTGCCCTACTTTAGCAGCTTGTAGCGACATCAATATCGGACACTGGATATGGTGTAGCGCTTGCAGGTATTGGAAGTTCCACCACAGAGCCCTTGCTAGGAACAAATAGTGCAGAAATTTCAGAGGAAACATCGTAATGGAAGCTCGGAATGGCTATTTAGATTTGAAGAACACGCCAAAACTGAGTGGAGAGAGAACGATTTGAAACGCTGCAACAAACAGAAGTTGCCTCTTAAGGTTTCCAAAGCGTGGCGTTCAGGCATGGTCGGGTCGGATCGGGTCGGGTCAGGTCAGACGGGTCACCATGCCTGCAAAAATCATTAGGGGTGCTGGACGAGCAAGGGCAAGAGGTGAGCTGTAGAGTTCCCGTGGGTTGGCACGGGATCCAGCAGTGTAGAGTTTTCGGCACAGAGCGGTGGGGGAATTACGATAAGTGCAGGAGGCATGTAGAGTGACACACATAACTGCCTACAGTGACCTTGGTCGGGACATGCCGCTTCAAAAAAAAGTAAAAAAACATCCTGGTAAAGAGGTGAAAAGTCAAAGGAAATATTCAATGGAAGCTGTATCACCCAAAATTAGCATATTTTCAAGCATAATTATGAGAATATAACGTGAAACGCGGCGAACATATACAAATGAATTATATTTCAATAGCGTGAGGATCAAGTTGGGCTCGGTCACCAACAGCGACAATTTTCTTTTTCCTTTGTACATGAAAGAAAACTCGCACAAGCTCCGCCCTCGTTCGTGTTCGTAGTAAGGTGTACAACATAACATATGGGGGTCTTTGCAGGAGGGATGAGCAAAGCCTTCCCGTCAAAGCGAAGTTCTCGTGACAACCACACATGCAAATAGTCAAGTATTCTGTTGCTTGTTTATCTTCCCTTCGTTTTCTTTTTGTTGCGTATTGCTTGCATTCCTAAATTTCGCTTCGTCTTCCTGAAGTGTACATGTCTAATACCGTAGTCACCTTAATCATGGGTCGTTAATAATCCCCAGAAGCACGCCGTCATGTTCCCGGCGTAGTCCTGCCTTATTAATGTGGGTGGCCTAATGTGGAGCTGGACTGTAGGTAACTCCACCTCTAACCATGGAAGAATCAATCTTGTGATCTGTAGAATGATGCTCTTCCTGCGCATTGATGCAGCATAGATTAGGTTTGAGCCTAAAGCATATCACATCACAGCATAACTACTTACTTTAGGTATTCAGGGCTTTGGAGCTTCAGGGCTTTGGGGCTTTGGGGCTTTAGGGCTTTGGGGTTTCAGGGTTCTGGGCCTTCAGAGCTTTGAAGTTTCAGGGCTTTGTGGCTTCAAGGATTTGGGGCTTCAGGGCTTTGGGCTTCAGGTGGCTTACTTAAGGATGGCGAATAACAAGTATGGTCATGTCTGCTAAACATGTATGGAGGTAATGTCTGGTAAGTATGCAATGTCTATTAATGACTAATAATGATGAATATGGTGCATATTGGATGTCCTGTGTCGTAAAATAAGTGACCTAATGAAACAATAATGGCAACGTTAGGAATAAGAGCAAGGGCATTACGCCAAGAGCAAGTAAAACATGACATTGTTGTTGTACATCGTACCTGAACGTGATAGTGCCACTTTGTATGTGGTTTTGGAAGCACACGCCTTGCATGGATAGTTAGTGCAGATCAGAAGTCCCTGCCGGGAGCCGTATAATGGTTATGCAATTCACCAACAACAAAACAAAACACGAGACTCACGCCTCACAACACATGCCGTTTTAGTCATGCTAAGGAGTCCTTGTGTGCTTGTGAAATAATTTGATTAGCGATAAAAGCACGAGTGCAAATTAAGGACGAATGTGGCCGGTCCATTACCCAAGGCGATTGGACTAAGTTATATCTAAGAATACGTACATAATTAGCATCATACCATTGAAAAAGCCACAAGTGTGTTAGTGGCCCTCAAATCCACGCAATCCATCATCCACGAAAAATCAGCTTCCGAGTCCGTCAACATCTTCAACATAGAGCAAAATGTACCAAGTATGAGAAATATTCATAACACTTTTTAACTCCTACCTACCTTGATTTACCACCCGGTCACCGCCACCACTGTTACAATGGTTCCTTTAAGCCTAATCCTTGTGGGAGGATTACGTCCTCTCATAATTCTTACCTGTCATATTCGAACTGTTTGAGCTACGAAACTTAAACTCGATGATCTTTTTCTGAGACCTTTGTGCAAGAAAAACGTATTCCTGGTATGGCGAAGGGCGTAACTAAGGGATGCTTTATAGAGCAATGCTTGGCAATGTATACCAGATCTCTGATGTTATGCTGGCTATCAATTTCCTAGTAAACACGGAACATGCAAGCGCAAATGTCGGAATTAGCTGACGATTACGCATTTGTGCATCTAGGGTAGACATGTATGTAATGCATTCTAAGAAGATACATAATATTGGATAATACTGAGCAGTCCGACATCCGTACTACTTTGCGGGTACTACAGAAGCTTACACCGTTGGGAAAATACTCTCAAGTAATGCAAAGCCATAATTGGGTCTCGGAAATGTGTTGTAAAAATAACTCATCGAACAGGCGAACAAACGTATATATTGGTTCGACACTGAACGTACAGCCCTGTGCATTGCAACGAGACACTAAAAGAGGCCAAAATATATTTCGAGTCCAGTTAGCAAGGTTCTACCTGCACTAGTACCGTGTGATCAGATGACACTAGAGGTGGGGGTTGCTTCACTTCCACATAAATGCGATTCCCAGTCGGCTGAGAGCGCTCAGCGGCACGAGCGGGTTTCCGGATCGGCTGAACTTGCCCGTTGCGGAAGCGGATCCTCGGTATCAGGCGACTCCTTTGCCACGAGCGGTTGCTTAGCATGCCGTCTGGACGTGACTGGTCAATGCGATGAAGCGGACAACACCCACTGTTTTTGAAGGATGAACTGACCACTGGTGTTTTGCACTCTTGCACACGCGCGGTGACAAGAAGTGGCTAGAGGTTGGCGAAATGGCAGCAGGTTGGCCGCCACTTCAGATCAGGGCCGAGCAGCACAGCTCACCCAGCGTGAGCGGCCACGTCAGAATGTGAAGCAGGGGCATATATGGCTTGCGGTGAGACACTCCACTTCAGCTCGGATGCCTTCCTCCTATCTGCAATTTAACAAAGATGGCGAACTAGGCAGATGTTGTTTCCACACTAGGCAATTGAACTAAGCAACGCGCACCGGAAGCAAGGAGTGATGATCCGCACCAAATCGCTTTCAGATCCCATCCTGGTTGCCACTCTAGTCTTTGCCTGCAATCGGAATAACATCCAGTTGCTGTGACCACCAGCAAGGGACACCTTCCGCCTCAAGATAACTTCCAAAACTGGCTCTGGACATGCATCATTATTTGAAGGTGGACAACAACGATTGGGCTGAAAGTCAGCATCCTCATAGAGTTTGATCTCCTTATTTCAGATATCACAAAAGCTCAGGTGGAGCAAGTGTTGATGCAAGGGGACGGGGACATGTGCCCCCACCCTCCGCCGATGGAAAAGCGGCTTCTCTCTGACCGGGAGAAGGCAATCCTTCGGGAAGGCTCGAGTGCACTGCTCCCCCGCTCAGCGGAATTTTCAGCGAAAGCGAAAGGCTCCCTCTGGGTGGAATACGCGCCAATTTGAGAGGAAAAGGCGCCGCCTTAGCATGCTCGAGTGCACCCTGGTCCACTGCTGAATGAATTTGCAGCAGACACGGCGCCCTTCCAGTGACTTTCTCAGTGGCGTCCATCCGAGGTAATGCCCCCTCCCCCCCTCCACAGACGAGTTCAACTCCTCCCATGAAAATTTATCGATACGATTGGACTGAAAATCCACCTCATATAATGGAGTTTGATCTCCTCATTCCAGATACCGAAAAAGGTAAGATAGGTATATGATGCTCCGTAGATATTCGAAACACGAACAACTTTCCAAGAGGAAGGTTCCATTCATGTAATAATGATAAGTTCATTTGTCTTTTTTTGTACTGCTACCCCAGTCTTGTTCAATAATTGGCTAAGCTTGCCACGTTTTCGGTGATCGGATTACGTTGTCATCGGTGAAGTAGCAGTACACAAAAGTGTGGGTTAAATGGCACATTTCATTAACTGATGGTAGCTCTACATTCACGTGGGCCATGGTACATACCTACCTGCATTGTATTTGCTTCAGTTGACCCAATGATCCACCCATGCGATGCGTAGATAATTATGGAATGAGGGTAACCCTAGGGAGAAGGGTGATTTTTAGTGGCGTGCCGGACCATAAAGGTCATTTGCGCCGCCTTTAAAGCGAGTGTGGTTTGCAAGCAAAGCTCAGGCAGATGTTCACTTACGCTAAGAGAGTTTTACGTTATAGTGCGTGGGATGTTTTAGGTGCTGAAGGCGGGTGCTGGGTGGGGATATCTCCCGGATGTCTAAATGGTTTAGTTTTATTTTTCTCCTCTGCAAAATAAATTATAGCTAGGGTAACCCTACCCTGCTGAGCATATTTATACCTGGCATGAGGGTAGACTGGTTCGGCATGGTGTAAGGAAGCCGTATATATGGTGTGCGAAGAAGGTTCTCGCAAAAGCACCCTAAAAACATGGTATTCCGTACATTAATTAGTACAATTACTCCATAGTGCAGCCAATCCCATTTTGCATATGAGCAAATAATGTGAATGTTCTGGAAGAACTATCGTCATGATGAAGTAGGTGAAGATAAACATGCAAGAATCGGTTATACATCCCAAAGAAGAAAGCAATTGTTGAAACGTTGTTTAGGTGTCGTTAATACTTGCAAGATCAAACGGCCTTATTTGCGAATTAAGCAGTAGCTTACTAGGCCAGGGTACTGTGCATCATTTGTGATTATATGTTTGCGTTGGCCTGCAATGCCATTAGATGCCATCATTAGATTATATATTTTGAGTGGGCACCTTATTATTGCCACCCTGGTAGTAATACCACTATCAGAGTGGTAATAAAATCGGATGCTAACACTTGGTAACATGTCCGTCTTCTCTGTTATGGGGCATCAGAAACAAACAAAAAATGAAGACGACACGCCCGCAGTCGTCTTGTGCGAACATTCATAAACATGGTATCCTGAAAGTTTGTTATCACTCGCTATGTGACGCAAGTATTTAGTGAATTTATAGGCCCCAACATGCCTGGCATATTACACAGCTGTTGCTGTGGATGGTGGCTGTCAGACGACAGATCCCACGAGGCGCCCACTTACTGGAACATGTTCGTGACAAGTGGCAGGTGAGGCGACATCTCAGGATTGGCGTGAAACATGTCCGTGACAAGTGGCAAGTGAGGCGACATCTCAGGATTGGCGCGGAACATTGGAACATGTTCGTGACAAGTGGCAGATGAGGCGACATCTCAGGATTGGCATGGAACATTGGAACATGTTCGTGACAAGTGGCAGGTGAGGAGACATCTCAGGATCTGGCGTGGAACATGTCCGTGACAAGTGGCAAGTGAGGCGACATCTCAGGATTGGCATGGAACATTGGAACATGTTCGTGACAAGTGGCAGGTGAGGCGACATCTCAGGATGTGGCGTGGAAATGTCGTGAAAGTGGCGATGAGGAATTCAGGATTGGCATGGAACATTGGAACATGTTCGTGACAAGTGGCAGGTGAGGCGACATCTCAGGATGTGGCGTGGAACATGTTCGTGACAAGTAGCAAGTGAGGCGACATCTCAGGATTGGCATGGAACATTGAAACATGTCCGTGACAAGTGGCAAGTGAGGAGACATCCAGGATTGGCGTGGAACATTGGAACATGTTCGTGACAAGTGGCAGATGAGGCGACATCTCAGGATTGGCATGGAACATTGGAACATGTTCGTGACAAGTGGCAGGTGAGGATGTGTGGAACATGTCCGTGACAAGTGGCAAGTGAGGCGACATCTCAGGATTGGCATGGAACATTGGAACATGTTCGTGACAAGTGGCAAGTGAGGCGACATCTCAGGATTTACATGGAACATTGGAGCATGTTCGTGACAAGTGGCAGGTGAGGAGGAATCTCAGGATGTGGAGACTGACGGCGACAGCTTGAACCGACCCGGCCATGGCGGCCTCGCCGGCCGTGTCATGCTTCGCTGCCTCGCCCCGCAGGCACTGCAATGGAGCTGCACCAGAAATTAGCCGCCTTCACATGCCACCTTCACGAACAGAAAAAAGTGACCAAAATAGGTCTCCTGTCAGCACTTGGTATTTTTCCACGTAATTAACTTTTATATTTTTGTTTAAATCACAGAACTAAACTATGCCGATGACGGCATAGTTTTCGCACCCAGGGATTCTGAAATATTATTTCATTTCAAACACCAACCCGCATTACCGCCAAATACTTGATACAATGCTAGATACGTCGTCAAATAACTAGTGGAGCCAGTTGCTTATCTGGTGTTATGTATGTGCCAGTTGCTTATCTGGTGACTGAGTGCAAAACCCGGTTTATACTAGCAAATTGGTAGCGTTTTCGGAACGGAATGGCTTGGTAGTCCTGGCGTAGCGACAGCGCATAGTTTTGCGACGTTCAGCCTAACCGCAGTGTGAGCCGAAACATTTTTGCCGGTGCATAATTTTATAGAGGGTCGCCAGAGCTGAATGGGCAGGACATTTCACTCCTGATCGAAAAATAAATAATTGGTTTGGATCACACAACCTGTCAGATTACCGAATCTACCGGCGACAAATCGGAATGAGAGGTTGGCAACGCCATGGGCCTAGAAGTCGAGTGTGTATAAAATAGAGCCGAATGGTCGTCGCAGTTTTGAATTTCATAACTCCGTAGTCCCCAGTCTCTCATCAGATGGCTTTTCGAGGAAGAATCCGGAGCGCACCTTTTTGTATTGCTGCTGGATATTTCAACTGGCATCATAGGCTTTCCAGATTGCCCTGAAGCACCTAGTACGATCGGTGACATCTGGAAATTCAATCATAAACATTGCTGGATCCTATTGATCCTACCAAAGAAAAAACCATTAACCAACAAAACGGTCTTTTTACAACAATAACATCACAATAACTCATGTTGTTTTACATACTTTTGGAGTGCATCATCTCTCCCTCTCAACAGCTTAACATTTGTAAGCGTTGAGCATCAGCTGTTGAGCATTGAGCATTTGTAAGCATCTTGCTTGCCTGCTCCCTCGAGCAGTGCAAGCAAGATCTTCCAATGCCCTGATGCTACTTCACATTTTCTTAGCTGAATTTGGTGGGCCCATGTGATCGTTTTCCTAAGCAAACACCCCTGCAAGCAGCAGCGAGTAAAGAACCTGCATGCCCTTTAGCTACTTGCTTGCGTTCTCTTTGTTCATACACTATGCATTGGATTGTGTTTATATATCCACACGTGGCCATAAAAAGAACTTAGGAACCTTTCACGACGCACTCTCTGCATCGTAGCACCTTGTCAAGCAGCTTAAAGATACAACACGGAACTTGGGCTACTTTCGTGCTGTGATCCCCCCAGACATGCCATCGTGTTGGTATGGTCTCTGGTTGAGGACGCTCCACGTGCAGTGTATCGCAACTCAGATAGGGGAGTATCAGATGAAAATAAAAGACTGCATTTTGCGGTTGCAGATATTGGTTCAATGCTAAATTATATACAATATTTCCACCAACAGCATTTCCTGTCTGTGACATCACTACACCGAACTGTGGCATTCTTGAGCGTTTTTATGTGGTTACTGTGGTTACGCATGATCGGTTCCGTCCTATTATGTGCTGTGCTGATTTGCCTGTAATGCTCTGCGATTGTGCTGGATTTTGTCGCGAAGTGGAGCATTGTTGTGTTGCGTTGAGCCGTGCTGTGCTCTTGTTCTGAACTGAAACGTGTCCCGCTGTGGTTTGTGTCGGTTTTGAAACTGCGTGCCATCCTGTGCTCTGCGCCAAGCTTTCCTGCGCTTGCTGCCAAATGTTCAGGAACCGTTTGACCTCGAGTTCGGAGGTCGGCCTAGAGCTATGCAGCGAGCCGACGAGACCACTTGGAGCCGCGCTGAAGAGCCCATGGCCGAGAGGACGCCGAGAGCGCGACATGCAAGTGGGCCTCATCACCGCCACTCGGCCGTTCGGCGGACTCGCCATCCAGCTGAATTCCGAATCTATCGCACTGCCGCATGGACAGAGCGCACTGCAATCTGCCGCCGTAACTGGTCGCGTGGACGCAATAACGGCTTCTGCGGAACGCTTCGGCCGAGAGCGGCGTCCACACGGCGGCGGGTGTGGCGGTGACCCGTTCGCGGAAGGGCGCCGCCCCGGCTGACCCGGCCGCCACGCGGCAATCGATGCGGCCGCGCGCGCCGCTGACCGCCGCGCGGCCACGCCGTTCGTCGAAGGCGGCGGCCGTCCGGCCGGCGCGGCGTCGCAGACGGCGCGGCGGCGACCTATCGATTCCCCCAGGAGGTGGCGGCGCGCCGGCTGCACCCCGGCCGGCCGCGCTCCACGGTGCACGTGGTGGTGCGGCTCGCTCGACCGAGCTGATAATCACGGCCATTAGCAGTTGCGCGCAGTGATGCAGCCGCGCCGAGATGGCCTGCGAGGTTCGCTGTCGCGCTCAACGGCGGGCCCGCATACCGCGGGCAGTTCGCAGGAAGTGCTGCCTGTCTCTCAGGCTGGCTGGTGAAGAGTTTGTGGACGCTTGCAGCACACGGGGATGGCGAGTTTGTGCAGGCTTAGGACACTAGGATGGAGAAACTGGATGGGGTGGCAAGTCAGGGTGGCATGTCGGTAATGGCCACAAATGGTTCGAACACAGAGATATAAAAATGACTCGTTTGCCTGGATTGTCACATTTGTCACCCCTTGCAGCACCAGCGCCAGGAGTACCATCAATGTATCAGGACCAACATCAGGAGTACCGTGACTCCTAAAACACCATGTTGAACCAAGTTTGAGACAATATGCACTCCCAGTATACACGCTGGTGACACGGGCATGACCAATCCTAAACAAGTGCAAAATCATCATGACACCGAGCATATCCGGTGGGAACTCCACCACACTCGTGCAGCTCTGTGCGTAAACCCTCTAGACACCAATATTATCGTCAGTAACCCATCCTGACGCCAATGAGACTCGTCCATAACGCGCCTCGCACGCGCCGGTGCACCACGATGAGGGGGGGGGGGGAGAGAGTCATTTTTTTAGGCGTGCCGGCCCATAAAGGTCATTTGCGCCGCCTTTAAAGCGAGTACGTTACATGTCTGTCTATAAAGCAAGCGTTTGTGATCAAGGTGCAGGCAAGTGGATATTTACGTTGAGGAATTTTACGTAAGTTTGCGTGATATTTTAGGTGCTGAAGGCGAGGGCCTGGGTTGGGGACAGCTCCCTGATGTCTAAATGGTTTAGTTTTACTTTAATCCTCCGCAAAATAATTCGTAGTTTGGATGGGGGTGGGGGTGTTTGGAGAGTGACCAGAAGTAGATTTTGCCAGGGTGCCGGCTTTAGCCTACTCTTATCGAAGAGCACCGAGGGATCTTTACCGTGCAAACAAGGAGGTAATTGTTCACACCGCCTATCACACCGGCCGCCGCGTGTTAGTTGTTAGTAGCGGGTTAGTCTAAGCATACCATGCAGGGTTGTCAGTTGGGTTAGTACGGTGTTTTGCAATTCGGCTCTTCTACGTCCGCTGTACCTCTGGGTAGCCGTTTACGTTATGAGTTGCAAGGCAAATCGGCTCATCTACGTCCGATGGCTCCTCTGGGTAGTCGTTTTACGTTATGCTAATTTTTATTATTATTTTTTGTTAATTTTTTCCTAAAGCAAGTCGGCTCATCTACTTCCGACGGCACCGCTAGGTAGCCATTTATTTCTAATTGAGAAGCAAATCGGCTCATGTACGTCCGACGCCATGCCGGGATGGCTATTTGCGTGTTTCCTCCGAGTGTTTCGCGGTCATGCATTGCGAGTTGATGTAAGTGTTGGTGCAATGGTGGTATGGTGCCTACAGTGCTCCTGCTAGTTTTGTGGCATACAGATATTCAAATAGCAATTGAAGGAGTTCTGGGTGCTTGTCACCGAGAACCGATGGAAGCGATAGGGTGATACCCTCTTTTTGGCAGAATGCCTTAAGTGGTTGTCTTTGAGAGCTAAAGCTACTACAGTTTAGCAGGATGTGGCCAATGCTTAACGTGGTGTTGCAGGTACCGCAGTGCGGTGTTGTATATTGGTCACCCTCTAATTGAGGCTGTGTTAGTTTTGTGCAACCAGTTCTAAGTCTAGTGAGGATGACCTCTTTTTGTCGGTGATATTGATTTGATGTGTTCCATATACCTATTGTTGGTTTGATTGCGTGGGTGTGGTTGGATTTATGTTGTGTTGAGTTGTGTTGTGTCCATGTGTTCTGTTGATGTTGGCGAATGTGGCGTTGTAGGAGTGCTTTGCAGTCGTCTACCGAATATTCCACACTAGGTTAAGTGTTCAATGCTAAGGCTTGCTTTGCGAGCCGGTCTGCTTCTTCGTTACCTGAGATGTTGGCGTGGCCCGGAATCCAGAGGAAGGAATAGTTCATGTTTACGTTATGGGCCACGAGTTGTTGGATTCTATCAATGAAGTGATGTGGACAGTCGTGGGTGTTGCTAATTGACTGGAGGACAGATCTGGAGTCTGAGCAAATTACTACGTTTCTAGCTTTACGTCTCATGAGAATGGTGATAGCGGCCAGAATGGCCATTGCTTCAGCGGAGTAGATGGAGAAGTTATCCGGTAGACGCTTGGAAAGTCTGAGACCTGGTCCAGTGATGCCGATGCTTACCTTTGCCTCGTGTTTCGACCCATCCGTGAATACGAGTGACTTGTGTTTGTTGTCATCGGCGAACTTGTAGAAGAGGCCAAGAATTTCCGCCGATGTGATAGTGGATTTCTTCTCGGAGGGCAAGTGCTCGACCTTTGGTTGGCTGAAAGTCCAGAATGGCCTAGTGGGCGGTCGAGTTGCAGTGGATGGCATTGCGAAGTTAAGATCTGAGAGAGCCGTGGAAATTTGAATGCTATATGGTGGAAGTTTGCGCGCAAATCGGCTCTTGTATCTGTCAGGCGTAAAGCAGCGCTGTGCTGGATTATTTTTAATGGATTTTATTTTGATGTGGTAGCGGCACAGCTGTTGTGTCCTCCGGGCGTGGAGTGGGGGCGTGTTTGAGTCCACTAGAAGACTGGCTATCGGTGTGGTGCTGAGGGCACCTGTAGCTGTTCTGATGCAGCTGTTTTGGAGGATTTCTAAATTTCGGCTCTGGCTTTCTGAAATGGTCACCACGATGATCCGACGCAGAGCATATAGAGCAGCGTTTCCCATAAAATAAACAAATTCACTCGAATAGTTGTATTCGAGACAGCAAACGCAATCAAGTACACAGATGAAAGTATCAAGCACGCAGGTGTAAGCATCAAGTGCGCAGGTGTAAGCAGCAAGTACGCAGGTGTAGGCATCAAGTACGAATTGTGAGCATCGAGTACAGTTTTAGGCATCAGGTAGACAACTGGCGTACTCGATGCTTAGAGTCCAACAGTAAGATTGATTCAAGCCATCAAGACAAATAGCTGCGCTGTTTGTCCACACACGTGTTACGCGGGATCAAGCGAATATGGCTAGATGTGCTAGGGTAGATGGGTCGGTAGATAGGTAGTGGTAAGTAGGTAGGATGTATAGCAATTATTGATATAGGTAGGGATGACGTTGGTAAACAGTTTCTTTAGAATTGAGGGAAAAGTATCGATTATGGTGTTGAGCATCCTGGAGCATCATGGTGTTGAGCATTGAGAGTATAGGCTAATAGTATCATTCCTTTTTAGGCCTAACCCAGGTGTGCCCCTGTGGCTCTTATCAAGCCTTAACACTCTGTGACTTTGTGACATTATATATCATATGCTGCTCTCATATACCGCTCCGAAGTTCTGATATATTAATTAACAATTTTCCATAGGAGTTAACAACGCTGATAGAACGTACCGTAGCCGTTAATCAGTTTCCATGCCCGAATATAATGATGTCGAATCATAATGCCAAGCACAGCGTAAATGCTAGCGATTCAGAATCTTGTCGCCATGCATAATTGGATAGCATTCAACGAGCCAGCAACCCAAATGACGTTCAATCTCACATGATATTCTTTTGAAGCGACTGCGTCGTCAAAGCGTAGATGATTATGCTTCCGTTTTATGACTTCGTTGATTTGCCATACTAATCAAATTCACCTGAGAACCAAGACCGCGCAAGTACCGAGAACACCTAAACCCATACCGACTTTTATATTTCCTTGTTCAAAATTACCGAAAACGATGATATCCTGCTTAGTTCGGGAGTAGTGTACTTCTCAGAAGCTTCCTGGACTCCAAATGTTCAGAGAGTTTTTCCTCGAGGCGCTTTTCTACCAGGACATGGTCACTAGCGGAGCTCGGATCAGCCTGCAACCACAGCCTGCACACGACACGCATTCACACACACACACACACACACACACACACACACACACACACACACACACACACACACACACACACACGCACGCACGCACACACACACACACACACACACACACACACACACACACACACACACACACACACACACACACACACACACACACACACACATACATACACATACACACAATTTAGTTGGTTTTAATGTGTTTTTACCAACTAAATTCGGCCCAACCTCCAAACCTAAATAACCAAATACCTAACCTCCAAATAGCAATCTCCAAAGTGGTTTTCAACCTAGACTCAGCACAGCTGACGCCATTTAAATTACCCATGTCCTACAGCAAGAATGTATGAAAAAAGCGAAGCAGGTTGTCCTGTCCTGTCCTACATTACAATTAATCCTGCCATGTATTCCTGCCTTGTGTAGGACAGCGAAAATGTTGCATTCCTTATCGAATATAGTGCATTGTTCGGCCTTTCGAATCAAATTACAAGAAATTGGCATCAATGGCAAGCTGGCCACTTTCTTCGCTAGTTTTCTCACAAATTGTATCTTCACCGTACGCTGTGATAGCACTTGTTCTAAGCACAAAATTGTTCGTCAGGGCCTTTCCCACGGCAACGTTTTTTTTTTCTCCTACTTCGCTTCTGGTCATGATAAATGACGTTTTAGACCATCTACCTCTTATTAACTCTGAATTAAGATGAGCTTTCTACGCAGAAGATCTGGGCATTTAGTGCACCCATTCCTCAACAAACAAGGCAAACCACATCACCTAACTTACCCTGAATCGCATTGACCACTGGTGTTCCCGCTCGGGGTTACACATTTCTCCCTCAACATCAGAAACCGTTCCCTTTTCTTGTTGTGCATCAACACACTTCCTCCCTTCTCTTCGCTTCAAAAAACGTTATCCCACCTTGAAACACCTTTACTTCTCCCGGAATGGTACCCGACAGAGCGCATTACTTTGCTAAACACATTAAGCGTACAAAACAATGCTGTACACGACGCCCAAGCATTCTGCTTTGCATGTCCGGTCGCGCAGATTGGTTTACCCTGTTCAAAATGTAGATAGCACTAATTCGCTCTACCCAGGGATACAATGCGTGCATTTTGAACAGGGCGACGTGAAAGCGACGTGAAGGCAGCACGATGGTATGTACAATGATGCGAGCTACAGGTGAAAACAGACAATGCAAAGTCGAATGATCATGATGTCAATAAAATACACTTGGTGGGGATATATACTACGATGAATCCGATGCAGCACACATTCGTCAATCAACCTTTTGGTAATCCAGGGCTACAAAGGCTTTGTTTGATATTATCTGCTAAGCTACGTTTATAGTTTTTAATGGAGATGTGTGCAGTAATGGGATGAGGTAGGGTGTTCCAGGTTCTTGCCGCCCTGTAAAGGAAAGCAAGCCTCGTTGTCTCCATTATATGAGGAAAATGCAGCTGAAGTCCGATAGAGCACGCGTTTCACGGATTGAGATTTCGCTCCGCTTGGTGAGCATAGACTGGAGGGCATTAGAGGCATTTTATAGTAAATTGCGTTTAAAATTTGATGCAGTCACGCTCGACAATGGGTGAGATAACAAACCACATTCCTAGTCTCCAACACCGCAGAACATTCCAGCTGGTTAAAACCACAGTCCTAGTCTCCAACACCGCAGAACATTCCAGCTGGTTAAAACCACGGTCCTAGTCTCCAACACCGCAGAACATTCCAGCTGGTTAAAACCACATTCCTAGTCTCCAACACCGCAGAACATTACAGCTGGTTAAAACCACATTCCTAGTCTCCAACACCGCAGAACATTCCAGCTGGTTAAAACCACATTCCTAGTCTCCAACACCGCAGAACATTCCAGCTGGTTAAAACCACATTCCTAGTCTCCAACACCGCAGAACATTCCAGCTGGTTAAAACCACATCAGGACATAAGCACAAGCTAATCACCATGCTAACTTGATCCTCAGCAATTACCCTGTTCGGCGCACGCATAAATATAAATATAATGCTACAATGTATTCCACATATCTTCACCATAACTCTGAAATTTCCGGCCACCATGTCAGAGTCCTACGCTCCCCTCTCTCCCCTCTGGAACATAAACATCTCGCCACTGAATACCTCGTGAAAGCAAGAATGTATTCCAATCTCTTGAAGCAAAAACAAAATTTCGCGAATGAAGAAGATCATACCCAACACTTGTGCTTATACATATATATATCCTGTACCAGTGATGGTATGGGAACAGCATGGTGCTGTGGTCCTGGCACTGGCCAAGCAAAATTAGCACAACTCCGCACGGTTTGCACAGCAGAGTTAGTGAGGGTGAAGCCAGGCTTCGCTCATGAAGAGGGATAGGCGGTAGCCTGGTAGGGGGGGGGGGGGTCGGAACTTCGGGAGCCCTATGGCGTATTTAGAAGCTAACTAATTTTTACTCGGATTTGAATCATTTGTTGGCCCATCATAGGTCTTCAAGCTCCCATATCTCCAGGGGAGGGCTTCCACCATACCACTCTTGGATCCCGTAAGGGCCCATTGGGGTCCTCTGGAGGTGTGAGGAGACACTACGGTGTCATTAGCGGGTCTTCTGGACCCTGGTATCTCCATGGAAGGGAGTGGCCACCACATCGTCATTCTTGGAGGCCCCACTGGCAGTATGGACGAAGGCCTTGAACAGGTCCTTGCTAGGCCCCTAGCAGGTCACAAAGTCACAAAGTCACAAAGTGTTAAGGCTTAATAAGAGCCACAGGGGCCCATCTGGGTTAAGCCTGTCTAGAAAAGGTACTAGAAATGTACATACTCTCACCTCAATCAATCCCTTATATAAAGTTCCTAGGGAGCTATATATCCCAGCCTACCTAGCACCATTCACTTGCTATTGCATAACACACTCAACAATTACAAACTCCTCCCATCATACCCATTGTGCTACCATAGACAATCTCATCAGTATCACATCCCGAAGGAAGGTGCTGAATCCATTGCTAGGTACACCCTATATAAAGTTATAAAGCATTTATACTTAATAAGAGACCCAAAGGCCCATCCAGTTAAGTCTGTAAATGGAAGATACCATAAGCCTGGTAAAAAGACCCACCCAAACCATCCCACATCCTGAAGAAACCAGTCCTCCAACATCCCACACACCCATCAATGCCCATCCACCCCAGCTATCCAGCCCTATTTCCCTGATCTCTCTTAACACATGTGTATTGAATGCCCTATCAACAATTTTCCAACTGCATCCATGCCCGCTTACAGGGGTCTGTGCCGTGCACACTTACTAAACATAAATATCACCCCATCCATTCAAATTAGAACTCAAAAACAAGATTTTCCTGTCTAAAAAATGTGTCCACCCTACTTTTAAATACATTCATTGAGGAACTCCCCACAACATCAGCAGGCAGCCCATTCCACTGATCAACAACCCTTCGACTGAAGACCTGTTGTCGCTGAACTGTCCTACACCTCAACTTGTCTAACCTGAATTGATAACCCCTATGTAATACTCTAAACTGAAGAGCACCATTCAAATTGACCTGATCTAGATCTTTAACAATTTTGTTCATTTCAATCATGTCCCCCCTTAATCTCTTATACTTGAGTGAGTACATATCCAATGCCACAAGCCTTTCTCCATATTCTAAGTTACCTATTCCACTGATGAGTCTAGTTGCTTTTCGCTGCACTCTTTCTAACATGTCTATATCTTTTTCTAGGTAGGGGCTCCATGCTTGTACAGAATATTCCAAGTGGGGTCGCACATATGCTAAGTACAGTTTTTTTCATGACTTCCTTGCTCTTATATATCACACTTCTATTAATGAGTCCCAGCATTCTGAGTGCCCTGTTCCTAGCTGAGCTACATTGTTTTTCTGCTTTAAGGTCTCTTGGAACCAACACACCTAAGGTCTTCTGGGTACATATTCAAGGGAGGACGTGGTCACCCCTTCGTCACCCTTAGATCCTCCAAGGAGACCTCGCTGGAGTTCTGAAGAGCTTCACAGGCTTTTAGCAGTTTCTCTGTGGCCCATTGTATATCTAGGGGATGGGGTGACCACTCCCCTTCGCCCTCCTTGGATGATGAACCCCTGCAGGGCACCGAGGGGGATAGAGAGCATAGTTGCTGGGGATCTAAAGGTCTGAGGAGCCCCAAAGGGCCCCTCAGAACCTATCATGTACAACCGGATATCACATCAGCCGGATAAGGTAATACGCAATTAATTACCATCCCAAGAGGATGGCTGGCCTTATAGCTAGAGGGAAAAACCACGTGTTTTCAAGTACCGATACCGGGTGGACAAACTACAAATAGGTGAAATACATGAAATAATGCTGTTTGAAGACACAAATGCACCTTCTATTGCCATCGTGGATTTTTTCCAGCGTCAAATATCTTCTTGAGTGTGGTTTTCGAAGCTGATTTGATTAGAGGTTAGCCTTTAGCCAACCAATACCAATGAGCACTTCCTTGTCAATGTCCAGGAGCATTGTCATGTTTAGCTCTCTCATTCATCACGAGTAAGTAGGTATGTACCTAATGCATAGTACCGTTAACTGCTATGCGCAATTATATTGAAATGCACAACATAAAGCTGGTGCTGAAGCTTAATTGAACTAAGAAAAAATTTTAAGTAATCAATTAAATACACAATGGACAGTCATGGGTCAATTGGAAGGATGAATTGCATGCTTAACTCAGCATTGATTGGAGTCATGGCCGAACGCCATTAACTGGAAGATGCATTTCACTGGGACACCTGCAACACCACATTAAGCATAGGCCACATCCTGCTAGACTGTAGCAGCCTTGACGCTCAAAGACAGCCAATTAAGGCTTTCTGCCAAAAAGAGGGCATTACCCTCTCGCTTCCATCGCTTTTGGGTGACAAGCACCTATAAATCCTTAAATTGCTATTTGGCTAGCTGTACGCCATCAAACCAGCAGGAGCACTGTAGACACCACACCACCAACACACACTTCAGCACGCACTTCAATATGTACTTCAACACGCAATGTATGCCCGCGCATACTCTCGTAGGAATAACGTAAATACCTATCCACGAACGGCATCGGACGTACATGAGCCGATTTACTTTCCCATACGAAATAAATGTTTACCTGGCGGTGTCGTTGGACGTATATGAGCCGACTTATTTCATAATCAGCATAGCGTAAAATTAGCATACCCAGAGGTGCCATCGGACGTAGATGAGCCGATTTGCCTTCTTATAACGTAAACCGGCTACTCAGAGGTACAAAGGACGTAGAAGAGCCAAATTGCAAAACACCGCGCTAACCTCATGCACAATCCTGCATGAAAGCATGCTGCTACTAACCACTACTAACAACTAACACGCGGCAGCTCACGTGATAGACAGTGTGGACATTTACCTCCTGGTCCGCACGGTAAAGATCGATCGGTGTTTTTTCGACAAGAGCAGGCCAATGCCGGCACCCCGGCAAAATCAACCTTCTTCTCATCCTCCTCCACCCCAACTACAAACTATCTTGTCCAGGAGTAAAGTAAAACTAACAACACTAAACATCCGGGAGATGTCCCCAGCCCAGCTCCCGCCTTCAGCACCTAAACGTCACATACACAATAATGTGAGACTCCACTAACGTAAATGTACACTTGCATTAGACTTGCTTCAGAAACCCACCCGCTTTAAAGGCGGCGAATGTGATCCCGACGGTCCGGCACGCCTCTAAGCTCACCCTCCCCCGCCCCATCCCAGTCAAAACTCCGGTTTTCTCTGCCGGCGGTTGACTCAATAGTCCCTGCTACTACGTTGGAACCAACTGATCAAACGCATAGTAAATGTTTCGGCGATCTTTAGAAGGATGCTTGAAATTTCTGAGACTGTTTTCAATGAAAGACAACAAAATATCCTGCTACAAGCTATCCCAATGCTTGCTTGGGTGGCACCGACGTGCGTCAGTGTGCAGCATATTTTCTTCATTTCTGCTGGGCTGGAGCGGTTCCGTTGCCACAAACGAAGAGTCACGGAGCGGTGAGATGGCTCTCTTCGCTCCCAATCGATCGCCGATTAACAACCAACTTCAGATAACAGTCTGACAGCGTCTGGAGCTAACCCGAAACATCCATCATCGTCTTGCAGGCTTGCTGCTGCGAACTTTCAAATATGACGTCACTAGGCCCGGTGGCCAGCTGATATCATCACCTTCGCGCCCAAACATTGTACCGGCTTCCTCAACACTGCGGATCGGATGTTACCCAATGTGTGTCATCATTGGCCTGGAAGTGTAAACTCGGCATTCCGCATGACCACACGGCGATGACGAACAGCTCTGCCTCGCGCTCGACGCATTCTGCCAGAAATTGTCAGCATAATCTAAACCGATGCTATTCTTGTCGCATACACAGACCATTTAGGAGCCACAACACACGCAGGGATGATTCAGCAACGACCGGCCTGAACGGCCCAGACCCAATTTTGGAGACGCGCCACCCGGCTCCGGGCGCAGCACGCCTCGCGGGCAGAGCGCCGTGGGCACATACAATCAGGTCATGCTGAACGCGCAATGGCACAAGTGAAACTTACAGTTCAGCACAGCTCGGCACACAGTCAGTAAAGCTCACATAAGTCAGGGTGCAAGTATAGCTGCCCCTACGCGGTAAATTACGCACAGTAAATGAGCAATAATTACAGTCAGCTGTTAACTATTAAATGCTTTTCAATCTTCGCCGTTTATTGTCATAAAATTGACGGCATTGTGCCAAAGCACTTCATTCTATTCAAAATGCTATATAAAATACATTTCGAGGATTTGGTTTGACGGATGTGAGGGGCCAACTTACGGGGCGTCGCCAAGGATTTGCCTTAAGGTAGTGGTGGCAGTGCTGATTCAGTCTTTTTCAGGAGTGTGTTGCACGAAGGATGGGATGCCGGATTACGGGCTTCACCAGGGGTTCTCTCTCGGGGGTGGCGGAGATCGTTCCACACTACGTTAGATTAGTACAAGATGTCAACATGTGCAATTACATTGCCTATATATGTATAATCCTCCCTATATCTACAAGATATATATTGACGACACTTTTTGTGGAAGCCTTGAACGATGAACTACGCGACAAGTTCAGACAGGGGATGCAAATAACTCGGTGAAAACCCTCAACACTACAGGAAGTCTTCCCTATATCTCCAAGATATATATATATATGTATATATATATATATATATATATATATATATATATATATATATATATATCTTAGAGGCATAGGGAAGATTTCCAGTAGTGTTTGGGACCTTCCACCAGTTCTTTGGCATTTCCTGTCCGAATGTTAAAATCAAATAAAATCAAGTTGGCGAATTCCATCGGAGGTCATGGAAATAGTAGCGCAATAGGCTTGACGAATCCGCAAATAAATGTTGATCAGCAAACCAAGCACACTTATGCATGTCGCGCAGTTTCACAATGGAATTTCTCAGCTCCAGGAGTCATCGAAGTATTCGAAATAAAACAGCTCTTATTCAGATTCGGCACACAAACAAGTTCACAAAAACGGCTTCAGTAGTACTGCTCGACTCGCCAAACACAGCTGTATATGTCGTACAGTTACATAATTAAAGTCGTGGCTTCCAGAAGGCATGGTCGTTATACGTCAATGTGGCGGACTATCGAGATTTCACGCAAAATGGCCTAATGAACTCAACAGTGCTTGGAAGATGACTACCAAAATGAGCATGAACAATTTGATTCGGAATACGTCGATGACACCTGGAGGTCACGAATTTGATTGTGGAAATGTGCAGTATGATAACTGCTTAGCATATCGATTAGAAGTCAATTACTCAGGGCATTTTGGGCGAAATCGCAATAGTTCGCCGTATTGACCTCTAGTGTTGATGATATCTGGAGGTTACGAATTAGATTGTGAAGCAGTGCGAAGTGCATAGTTGTGTTCGGCTCATCGAGAAGTACTACTGTAGCGACTTTTGGCCAGATCGTGATAATCCGTCTTGTTTACGTTCGATGACACCTGTAGGTTAACCAAAGGAGTCATCTAACCAAAGAACATCACCAAAGGAGATGTCGGCCAGACGACGGATCAACTTCGGTAGGACGGTGGCAACACTTCCGCTTGAGTGCGGCCTGACGTCGGCCCAATGTCGCACCTAGATGAACGTCGGGGACAAAGCGACGTGAACGACGGCTGGATGTAGGATGGATGCCGGCAAATGCTATTATCGACCTGAGATCGGCTCGATGTATGAGTGATGTATGAGGGTGGGGGAGGGGGATTCAAGAGCCATTTTTAAGTCGATTCTTTCCATGTAGAGCCCATATCTTATCGATCGATTGGGTCAATACTAAGCTCGTCCAAAGTTCTGGGAGGGAGGGGACCCTCTGTCCCCCCCCCCCCCCACCACCCACCCCCCGGTTCTTACTCTGCAAATGTTGAAGGGTGCTTCCATTTGCGAGGCTAGGATTGGATTTGGAAATGTTGATACTGCATATTTAGTTGCCGACAAGAATGTCGCTTCACATACTTCAGTAGCGAATCCAGGAATTTGTATGAGATCACTCGTCTGGAGGGGCGCCATTTTCTTTCCGGAGAGGATACTTCCCCTTAATTTCCAAGGCCTATTTTTCTGAGAAAGACTCCTTTGGTTCAATATATATATATATATATATATATATATATATATATATATATATATATATATATATATATATATCAATGTTCATCTATCTCTCTGTATTATTAGTTATATTAACATCAGCTGGTAAAGACGTTTCTCTTTATTTTAAAGCTTCGTCAGTTTGAGAGCACGTCACACCGCAATTGCGCCAAACATATATTTTGAATTTGAAAGATCATCGGACAAAACTTGCACACCACCTCCTTCCTCTGGACACATTAATTTTACGCTCGATGGCACATACACGCTGTGCATTCGATTTTCGGCGTTAGCTCCCCCCCCCCCCCCCTCCTCCCCCAGTGGCGTACCTAGGAATTGCATCAGGGGAGGGGTCTAACGGATTTTGAGGGTGCCCATTCTCCCACTATTTTTGGTTAAAAGCACCGGATTTCGACCACTATTTGGCAAAGGGACCAATTTAAAAAAAAAAAAAAATCATAATTGACAACGTAATTTTCTGTTTAGGGGCCCCAGCCTACCTCTACCGTTCCTATATTACCGGATTTTTGTTCTTGTTTACCAAAACGTTCACGTTCACGTTCAACGTCTTGTACCACGTCAACGTTCGTGCACGTGTACACTGGCGGATCCGATTTTGTCAACTCTTGCTGTAAGCAGAACTTGAGCAGCATGGAACCCTCGATGTATGTCAGAATCTACTATGCTACCATACTGGCTTCCAAACAATTATACAAAATCCTTTAAAATTGGAGATTCTTTCATCCAGACGCTATCTTTTAACCTCGGCAAAGATTACTGCATTTTAATTTAGTTGACTTCTGTTGGTTTCGGGGGGGGAAAGACACTATGCCCCCCCCCCCCTTTTAAGCGCTTCGGGGGGGGGGGGCATGGCCGGAATGGCCCCTCTCTGGATCCGCCAGTGCAGGAGTGCTATACTCTTTTCGAATACTGGATAGATAATTTTCGATAGATGATTAGATGATGATTAATGGAGAAACAGGAGGAACTTTATATACCCGCATAGAAAATAATCTATCCAGTATTCGAAAAGAGTATAGCACTCCTGTAGCAATTCATTTCCATGAAGAGGGTCATTCCATTGAAGATGTGCAGGTAGTTGGTCTGGAAAGAGTGTGGCAAAATTCAACGCAGTATAGACGTATTAGGGAACAGAGATGGATAGGGCTCTTACACACGGACGTTAACCAGGGTGGAGAAAATTATAAAAAAACGATAACCTGATTGCTGTGAAATGGTGAAATGATAACCTGTGCTGTGGAATGGTGAAGTACAGCGTGTATGTACCATCGAGCGTAAAATGTATGTGTCCAGAGGAAGGAGGTGGTGTGCAAGTTTTGTCCGGTGATCTTTCAAAATCAAAATATTTATTTGACGCAATTGCGGTGTGACGTGCTCTCAAACTGACGAAGCTTTAAAATAAAGAGAAACGTCTTTATCAGCTGATGTTAATTTAATATATACATAAATATATATATTTATATATATATATATATATATATATATATATATATATATATATATATATATATATATATATATATATATATATATATATATATATATATAAGAGAAACGTCTTTATCAGCGATGTTAATTTAATATATACATAAATATATATATTTATATATATATATATATATATATATATATATATATATATATATATATATATATGTATATATATATATGTGTGTGTGTGTGTATGTGTGTGTGTGTGTGTGTGTGTGTGTGTGTGTTGCGCCGGAGGGGGAAGGTAGAGATGGCGCCTATTCCCTGTCAAGGGACATCACCTTTCCATGGGGGTACGTGCCCCCTTCCTTCCCTGCCTCATTGTATTCGCTCGTGGTAATTGCCCCTGTTTGCCCTGGTATAGATACTTTGAGATGCCATGTCCAATGTTTAATTGTGCTCCAGCGATTCTAAAGTGTCCCCACCCAAAACTGATTCGAAAAGTCCACCTCCAGGAAAACAGAAAAGAGATTCCAATTCAAGAGACCCGGATTCAATCCCTTGTTCTCAAATGAACTTTACGTGCCCGCCCAACTTTGTCATAAAACGACACCCCTGTTTGGAACACCAAGCATATATTTTTAATGTAATATTTTGGTTAGTGATTATCTATGTTATATTTAACTGGCAATATCAAAACTGTGCGATCTTTAACTAACTTCCACACTTGGGAGATGCAAGTTGTATTTCGCTGATGTGGCATCGTTTTCAGTGCTGCACGATTTTTAGCTGATTCGACGGCCCTCAGCAGCACAGGGAAGGCCTGTTTACAGACGGTAGAAACACGACAGACTACTTGAATACTGTGAGCGTCATGGATAGAAACATTCGTGAGTAAATTGTCTATTCCGTTGTCCTTTGCAGTGCCATTCCTAGGATTTATGCTGGAGGGGCAAACTGAATTCGAGGGGGCCTACTTAGCCCTATTTTATTAAAAGTCACCGGATTTCGATCACAATCTTTTTTTCAAAAGGGCTTATTTTCAAGTTGTAAATAAAACATTTAGTAATCAGTTTAATTGTCCTGTAGAGAGGGCCCAATCTAACACCATCGTTTCTGAGTCATCGGATTGCAACCCCAACTGTTTGCATCCTGTTTGAATTTTTATTTCGGTATCCCTTGATAAGTCACCTCACACTGCTGAAATGACACCTGTACAAGTCACTGAAAAAAAATGTAAAGCTTCCAATTTCAGGCATTCCGGTTAATAACGCCCGGTCGCCAAAAAAGTGACGTTCATGCACGTGTACACTCGCCTTGCGCATCTGGTGCATTCGCCAGACTTCGTGCGATTTTTCGGTTTCCGCAAGGCCTCGAAAGTTTTGCTAATTGCTGTCACATGATAGTCTTGTGCCATATTTGATGTGTGGAATGCTTCATATGGAGGTCCGTTGGGAAAATTCGATTAATAAAAATCGATGATTAGTTATCTTCTTCCCACATTTTTGGTGGTTAAGAAATTCGGATATCCGCTGAGATTTTACGCACCTCAGCTCTTTGGTTAAATACGCTCCCAGATTGGCTACCGAACTGAGGCCCAAGATAGGTGTTCTTTCTTTGGACCCATTGCGTTTTTCGTTCTCTACCTGTGTTTTAGGGATCCAGTCATTTTTTCTTGTTAGGGGCCGGACACATTTTTGAGACCCTGGTTCTTTTTAGAGCTGTGTTGTTGTTTGGTGCACAGATTATATTGTTGAGGAATCGGCGCGTTTTCGAAGACCCCGATTTGTTTATTTATTATCCGGTCTTTTTGTTCATTCTTTAGACCATGTCGCTTGACGCATTTTAAGGCGCGCAGCCTGTTTTGAGGCACCATGAGGTCTCATGGCCCCGGTGTGTTTTGAGGGCATCCATTGTGTTCTTAGAGCTCCTGGTGTGTTTATTTAGGGCTGCAACGCATGTTTAAGGCTATGCCGCTTTTTGCTAGACTTGGTACGCTTTGGAGGGCCCGGTGCATTTTTGGCACCACGCTGTGCTCTTAGAGTACCGCTGTATTTCTTTAGGCTCCTGATCTCATATTCGTGGGACCCCAGCACATTTTTGTGGGTTGTGGGATAGTTTCTCGGGGTCCCACCTCGACTTTTTGGTCTCAGGCGCGTTGTTCCGTGGAACCTGACGCCAGTTTTCTGGGTTTGGCGCAATTTTTGGTGACTTCTTCTGTATATTTTAATGTTATAGTCCCGGGCTGATTTTTCGGGTACTGGGCGCCATATCTAGGTGTCCCGCAGCGATTTTTAGAGTTCCGGTACGTTTTTCGGTGCTGTTCGCGAGTTTTTAAGGCATCTGGTGGTATGTTTGGGCACCGGAACGATTTCCCTAGCTCGGACATATATTTCTCGGAATACCTCCTTATTTTGGAGGTATTCCAATTATCGATTAATTTTTGATCGGGCTTGATTTTTGTCCAATCCCAACGCATTTGTTTTGGCCCCGCTGTGCTTATTTGGGGCCATCGACGCCAATTTGTAGGAGCCACGAGGGGAATTTGTGATGCCCGAACCGAATTTTTGGGACAATCGACGGGAATTTTGAGTCAAGAGCGCGATATTTGAGGGACTCGGCGCGAGCTCGCGGAGCACGTTTCACTTAACCGGGCCTTAGCTCGATTTTTCCGGTCCCCGGCGCAAATTTTTTGGCCCGGTGCGAGTTTCTTTGTGTGCCCGTTGCATTCATTTAGAGCCCCCCCCTACGTGAATTCTGGTGGCACCATGCGATATTTATGGGGACCCAGCGCGATTTTTCGGGACCCCAGCGCGATTATTGGGAGCCAACCCGTTCAGGAGGGGCGGAGGGGGCGGGGGTGTGGATTTTCCTTTTTCCTACTCCAATGCGCCTGCTCAACGAGGTATGTTTTTCAGCCGATGGCATCCTTCAGAGTAGAAAGGTCTTTCGGATAATTTTCTTTCGGGACATGCTTTGAATTTTCCGGTGCGAGGGTCGATTCGATGGAGTCCCTTTGTGATCTTTGGGGTCGAGTTATATCTTTTGCAAGGCCTCTGCGCGACGTTTTTGGGCCTCGGTGCGACTCTCCGGGCTCCCGGTGCGAATTCCCCAACACGTTCCTTTTCCAGGCCCGACACGTTTTTAGGAGAGTGTTCTTCACGCAATTGTTGTGGCTACAGGGTGACATTCCGGGTAGGAATTGATTTTTGAGAAGACAGCTGCGACTTGTGGGGCTCCGGCGGGACGTTTTGGCCCCAGTGTGATTTTCAAGGGAAGCGGCGCGAAATTGTTGGGTTTAAGTGCGGATTTTGGGGCTCCGTAGCCATTTGCTGGGATCCCAGAGAGAGTTCTAGTGACCTCGACACGTTTTAGGGGGCCCGACACGTTTTGGGGGCTTTTGGAGCTATTGTTGGGACCCCTGGGTGATGTTTCATGTCCGAACTGTTATATTTTTATTTGCTGGCTTCATTTTTTGGTTAGTCCCGATGACACTTTTAAGGCCCGGTGCGATCTGTAGAGCCCTTAGGGTGATTTCCAGGGGCCCGAGCACGATCTTTTGGTATCAACAGGCTCAGCGTGATTTTTAGGGGCCCGGCCCGACCTTTCGGGGCCCCGTCGTGATTTTGATCAACAAGATTTTACGAGCCCTCAGCGTGATTCTCAGGGGCCCAGGTGCGAACTTTTGAGGCCGCCGCATTCTTTTTTCAGGGCTCCGGTCCGCTTTTTGGTGGGAGGACCCCAGCGCGATTTTCAGGGGCCTCGGCCCGATCTTTTGCGCTCCAGCGTGGAAATTTGGATGCTCTGCACTTTGATTGGTGCTGAAAAAACATATGGCTAACAATGAACAGGCTTGGAAGGAAATTTGGCTTCGCATTCAACATCGTATTGGTTAACGTAAAGCATAGTTATGACGTTGCGAATTCTACAATGTTGTTGGTGCTTTAAAAAGCAATTGGCGATCAAAAACATGAGCGAGCTCCAAGAAAAAATAATCAGCTGTATGTATCGTTATTTCCGGACACCTGAAGAATAACTGTAAACAGAAATAAAGAACATCTTGCTCCACTCGCGTGCTGTCTTGGCGCGTAGCGTTGAGCGTTGTTATCTGTGGTAAGTATTTTTTTGGTTTCCCATCTACATTTCAAGTGTTGTTGAAGCGATATTGATGTGATTGTGATATCGTGCTCTTACATAAAGACATAAAGACATAAAGATCAGTGCAACTATGAGCCACAAGGGCCCTTCTTGGTTGCACTCTGTACACTGAACCAGTTTTCCACCAAATGCGCCAATCAACTCTCCCTGGAATACAGAAAAACAAGCCCCCTATTCTTATAATGATTGTCTATGCTGTTTTTAAAGATGTTCAATGTGTTGCTACTGACAATAGTTTCTGGCAGCTGGTTCCAGTGTTCTACTACCCTGTTGGTGAAGAAAGACTGTCTTAACCTTGTCCTGCTGTGATTAACTTTAATTTTGAATTGATGACCTCTAATTGCATCATTTTTGTTCAATTCAAACAGTTCCCTGAGATAATCCTGTTCCTGACCATGAACAAATTTAAAGACCTCAATGAGATCTCCTCTCAGCCTTCTATATCTAAGTGAAAACATTCAGTTTCTTCAATCTTTCCTCATATGCCAGGTTGCCTATGCCATTCACCATTTTTGTTGCCCTCTTTTGTACTCTCTCTAAAAGCCAACAATCTTTTTCATCACTAGGGACCAAGCTTGGACACAGTATTCCAAATGTGGCCTGACATATGCACAGTGAAGCTTCCTGATGACTTCCTCACTTTTGTATGATACATTCCTATTTATTGCCCCAAGCATTCTTAGTGCCCT
>JAOTOM010005036.1:600000-770547 GCA_034440615.1 Ashinkailepas kermadecensis | reverse complement strand
TGTCCACTGGCGGATCTAGCCCACCGGTTTGGGGGGGCCAACTTTCGGTTTTCGGCGTCAGCCCCTCCCCTCCCCTCCCCCAGTGGCGTACCTAGGGAATTACATGAGGGGAGGAGTCGAACAGATTTGGAGGGTGCCCCTTCTCCCGATATTTTTGGTTAAAAGCACCGGATTTCGACCACTATTTGGCAAAGGGACCCATCTGAAGAAAAAAAATAATAATTGACAACATAGTTTCCTGTGTAGGGGCACCAGCCTATCTCCACCGTTTTTATGTTACCGGATTTTTGTTCTTGCTTACCAAAACGTTCACATTCTCGTTCAACGTCTTGTACCACGTCAACGTTCATGCACGTGTACACACTGGCGGATCCGATTTTGTCAACTCTTGCTGTAAGCAGAACTTAGAGCATGGAACCCTCGATGTGTGTTAGAATCTACTATGCTACCACACTGGCTTCCAAACAATTTTTTTTAAATTTACAATTGGAGATTCTTTCATCCAGACGCTACTTTTTAACCTCGGCAAAGGTTACTGCATTTTAATTTAGTTGACTTCTGTTGGTTTCGGGGGCGGGAGGCAAAAGACACCATGGCCCCCCTTTTAAGCGCTTCGGGGGGCCATGGCCGGAATGGCCCCTCCCTGGATCCGCCAGTGTAAATACATACCTCCTGTTGCTATTCTTCTTGAAAAAAGTCAATGTAGCCTGTTTGTTCATCTTAGCAACCCCAACACCAACATACGAAACATGCTGCTCAACTGAGCTCAACTGGTCACTCGCACAAAACATCCTGTTCAAATTCTGTTTTCGAAATCTGGCTCACTGGGTCCACTTGCCCGTTACTGGCTAAACAAACTTCATGAACCTATCTGACGAAGGTATAATGAAACTGCTGATTTCGTCATCTCTTGCTGTAAGCAGAACTTCAACAGCATAGAACCCTCGATATGTCAGAATCTACTATGCTACCATATTGTGCTTCCAAAAATTATTTAAAAATACCTGTAAAATTGGAGATTATTTCACCCGAACGCTATTTTTTAACCTCAGCAAAGATTACTGCATTTTAATTCAGTTTACTTTCGTCGGTTTGGGGGGGCAAAAGATACTATGGCCCCCCTTTGAAGCGCTTGGGGGGCATGGCCGGAATGCCCCCCTGGATCCGCCAGTGTGTACGTCCCACACTCCACACACTCTGTACACTGAACCAGTTGTCCACCAAATGTGTTGATCAACTCTCCCTGGAATACAGAAAAACAAGCCCCCTATTCTTATAATGATTGTCTAAGCTGTTCTTAAAGATGTTCAGTGTGTTGCTACTGACAATGGTTTCTGGCAGCTGGTTCCAGTGTTCTACTACCCTGTTAGTGAAGAAGGACTGTCTTAACCTTGTCCTGCTATGATTAACTTTAATTTTGAATTGATGACCTCTAATTGCATCATTTCTGTTAAATTCAAACAGTTCTCTGAGATAACCCTGTTCCTGACCATGAACAAATTTAAAGACCTCGATGAGATCTCCTCTCAGCCTTCTATATCTAAGTGAAAACATATTCAATTTCTTCAATCTTTCCTAATATGCCAGGTTACCCATACCATTCACCATTTTTGTTGCCCTCTTTTGTACTCTCTCTAAAAGCCAACAATCTTTTTCATAACTAGGGGACCAAGCTTGGACACAATATTCCAGATGTGGCCTGCCATATGCACAATAAAGCTTCCCGATGACTTCCTCACTTTTGTATGATACATTCCTATTTATTGCCCCAAGCATTCTTAGTGCCTTCTTCCTGGCTTCTTTCGTCTGTACTGATGCCCCCAATTTTGTGTTAAAAATAACACCTAAGTCCTGCTCCTTCGGAGTCACAGATAGTACTTGGCCACCCATCAAGTATGGAGCCTTGATATGCTGCCTACCTACATGCATGATTCTGCACTTATCAAAATTAAATTTTATTTGCCATTTTTCGGACCACTTCACCAGCTCGTCTAAGTCTTTCTGCAGCAAGACCTGCTCATTGTTCCCTGTTATTGCCCTAAAGACCTTAAAATCATCTGCAAATTTCAAAACCTTACTGCTTAGGCCACTTTCAATGATATTTACAAACATAATGAACAATAGTGGTCCCAGTACTGAGCCCTGGGGGACTCCACTAAGAACATTTTGCCATGATGATTTTGTACCATTTAGCATCACTCTCTGCTGTCTATCTGAAAGCCACAACCCTATCCATTTTAGGATGTTACCCACAATACCATGGGCCTGAAGCTGCATCATTAACCGTTTATGAGGTACCTTGTCAAAGGCCTTGCTAAAGTCAAGATATGCGACATCAACCTGATTTCCCTTATCAAATTGTTCTGTGGCAAAATTAAAAAAGTCCAAGAGATTTGCGAGACACGATCGCCCTTTTCTAAACCCATGTTGAGTATCTTGAATCACTCCGTTTCCTTCCAGAAAACTAACTATTTTATCCTTGATAATTGATTCAAGTACCTTGCAGACTAGTGATGTGAGGCTTACTGGCCTATAGTTTTCAACTTTCCCCTCTTTCTCCTTTCTTGAAAATAGGAACTACATTTGCCCGTTTCCAATCGGTTGGAATTTCATTTTGTGAAACTGATCTACAAATATTATACGGAGTGGAATTGCCAATTATTTTCAGCTTCCCGCAATACCCTAGCATAAATTCCATCAGGTCCTGCTGCCTTGTTTGGCTTTATTTTCCTGACATAATTCAAAACAACATCACTGTAAATGAAATCAACATCATGTAGCTGATCACCTGTCGCTGAGCTGTGGTTCACAGTTGGTAGATTAGTCACATCCTCCAATGTAAACACTGATTTAAACTGCTTGCTCAATTCCTCAACCATCTCACCATCCTCACTCAATATAATCCCATTTACTTTCAGTGGACCAATTGTACTTGAAACTTTACTTAGCTTGTAGAAACTAAAAAACTTTTTTACTGTCCCCATTACAGTTCCTAGCCAAATCCAATTCTTTTGCTCGCTTTGCTGCTCTGGTTTTCTGTTTCACAGCGTCTCTAGCTTTTTGATACAACCTTAGATTTACTATATTTGAAGCTTCCTTAAATACTCTAAATGCATCCTTCTCAGCCTTAATTGCTTTTGTCAAATCTGGGGTAAGCCATGCTGGCTTTCCTACTCTTCTTTTGCGCCTTTGCTTTTGGGGGACATGTCTAATCTGAATTTCCCTCAAGTAAGATTTGAATTTTTCCCACATTTCACAGGCATTTAAATCGGAGAATTCTTCTTCCCATTTTATGGCAATTAAAGCCGCTCTCATGCAGTTAAAGTCTGCCCTGTTAAAATTTGGAGCCTTTGCCAAATTATCCTTGATTGTTCCTGCTACATGTGCCTTGAATCTCACTATGTTATGGTCACTTCTTCCCAGAGTTTCTTCCACAGTCAAGTCTTGAACTAAATCACTTAAATCCGAGAAGACAAGGTCCAAGAATGAGCCCTGCCTAGTTGGTTCTGTTACAAACTGGTGTAAGAACAGGTCCTCTTCAAGGCATTTCCTAAACAGTTTACATGCTGGGGAGCCAACACCAACATTTTCATATCCTTTTAGATTAAAGTCACCAAGAATAAGGCATTTCTTCTGAAAGTTTCTTCTGATTTCCTCACAAATCATCTTATCAAGCTCCAGTTGCTGAGAATGTGGCAAGGTTCCTGATCGGTACAAAGCTCCTATTCTCAGTTTATTGCTGTTGCCTTTCCCCACAGAAACATCAAGCCAAATGGACTCCACAGACACATTTTTTACCCCATCTGCTACTTTTTGAGAACTGAATAAGCTATTCACATAGAGCATTACACCACCCCCTTTCACTGCTGGACCCCCTATTGCATGAAAACATATTGTATCCCTGGATCTCATAGTCCTGCAAGTTATCCCCAAAATACCCCTCACTGACCCATGCCTCAGTAATGCAAACAAAATCTGGTTCCTCATCAGCAACATAACACTTGAACTCGTCAAATTTGGATCGAATACTCTGAGCATTAAGCATAATACACTTAAGAAACGTTCCATAACCATCTTTGGTTTTTTCATGCTGAGTAGCTCTATCATTTCTGGATGAGCTACCACTCTGCCCCCTTGATCTACTGCCATCCCTATTTGCTGACTGTGATGTTCTATTGCCTATGCTGTATACGCGTGTGTTTTTTGAATTGCCTGATTGTGCATCAATGCAGCTTCTATTGAAAGTGTTCTCTTTGTATACCGTATGTTTTACTTACACCAAGTGATGATTATGATTGCGCTTCTAGGATGTAGTCCAGAGCCTGATGATAGTTCAGGATAGTCGAAGCGTTGTACCCGAATACACGTATGGGGGAATTTCCATGAGAATAATGGTACCCCATGGAAAACTTACTCACGAACATAATTACGTGGCCTTTGAGTAAATCACCTGAATGGCTTGGAAGGTATGGCGAAGAGCGCGAGGGAATCTGCTGTGTTGAACCTTCAACACGCCTATATATATGTGTATATATATAGATATAGATATATATATATATATATATATATATATATATATATATATAAAGTGTCCACCTTTGGTGCTGTGTGTACCAGCTTGCAGACCTTAGCCATCATGATGCATCAATTTTGGCATGATGGATCCCCGACATGTAGATCGAACTTCGTGCACCTAGGGACCATGAACAACCGGTGGCGTATCGATCCTCTTTCGCAGTATCACCAGGTCGTGAATATTATTTCTACTGCTTCCGACGTGATATGAAGTAATATTATAGTAGTTTTCAAACCAACGTATATTTGGCATGCCACTGAAATGAGATAACGGAGCTCGTTCTCCTGGGAGATTAGCTGCCCTTTAGAAATTCCATTAAAGAATACTGAATCAGTGGTTGGTTTGATGTCGGTTCCGGAAGACGGAACTTGTGCCGGCTTGTCTGGCGCTCTGGGCGTATTTGTTGCCATGATGGGGTCTGGTTGACTCAGTGTGCGCCACTGGCACTGGCGGATCCAGGGGGGGGGGGCATTCCGGCCATGGCCCCCCCCCCAAGCGCTTCAAAGGGGGGGCCATAGTGTCTTTTGCCTCCCCCCGCCCCCAAACCAACAAAAGTAAACTGAATTAAAATGCAGTAACCTTTGCTGAGGTTAAAAAATAGCGTTCCGGGTGAGATAATCTCCAATTTTAAAGGTGTTTTGTTATAATTGTTTGGTCAGCCTCCCCCTCCCCCTCCTCCCGGGAGGGGGAGGGGAAGGCTGACGCCGAAAACCGAAAGTTTCCCCCTCCCCCAAACCGGTGGGCTAGATCCGCCAGTGACTGGCTATATGCAGATCGTGCACACTGCACAATGACGCCTGGCTTCTCATAACGGTTCAGCGTCGACAGCACGTGACGTATGTGTCGCCCCGATTTCCGCCTAACGTAATCGGAGCTATATGACGTCACCGGGGTGATGTCGCCGACGCTCGGTCTGTCGGCCGGTGATGTGTGACGTCACCTGGCAGGCGATCGGACGTTGACTTGCCGGCGCGGTTGCGACGCCAGGCGGGTAGGCTGTGCCGTGCAGTACCCTCTCGGCATCGTCCACAGGTGCACCCTGGTGGCGGCGAGGCGCGACGGCGGCCGCCCAGCCAGGCCCGACCGGTCTGCCGGCCGGGAAACAGCTCTATCACCAATCTAAAATGCGTATGAATGAGGCAGACCTCTGACATCTATTGCCATATATTGCGCTTTCGTTTCATAAGAAGCGCAGGGAATACGGCCTTCGCTGAACGAAAGCGTTCCTGTAGAGCGTGCTGTACCGCCAGGGGAAATTTTGTTTAAGTCCACTTTCGAGCTACGTCGGGAATCGTTTCACCCAAAAAGTTTCCATTTATTCCTGGAAATAAGAGATTACGGGACATTGTGGGGTAGGGGCAACTTACTTATTTGTTTCGTTAGGTATTTTAGGTTAGAAATTATGGGACCAAAAGCTCAACGAAGAGTGTTCAGGGACGGTGCGCTCTAAGACTGGGCTTTGATGTGGCCTTGCTCGGCCATCGCCCCCGCCTCCGAACATCCTGTTTTGGAACAAAATTGGGGTCGTACAAAATGTACGCAACACTGTAATTATTGTATGCCAAATCCAATCAGTTAGAAACTTGTGAAAAATGTGACAACAAATAGCAGAATTGGTTTTTGCTTGGCTCTTCTGAGGAATGCAAAACTGGCTCTGAATCTGCCAATGCATCCAACCTGTACTGGTATGTTGAACTGGCTCCAATTCAAAACCAGGCTTGGTCTGACCAGCTGCCTCGTCCGATCTTTGGGCTCATGGTATTGTTCATGTTCCTCATAATAGGTAGGCAAGTGCCCATGGCTGGGGATCCTGGGTGGGATGCGAGGTCTGGACCCCGTGGATGTTAATTTGTCATATTCCTTCTTGAATGTGAAAATATGCCTTGAAAATAAGAGTTTGCATCCCCCTGGCTTTGTGAGTGCTCTACAGCCCTGCAAGTGCCAAGAAGGTTTGGTAGGGAACGGAAAAATAGATGTTGGCTATCTCGAAATGTGATCTCCTATGACTAAGTTTCATAATGGTTCGACCAATATAGGATTTGTTTTGGTGTTTTTTTCCAACAAGTATCCCATAATATTTCTTAGTGGATGCGAACCCCTCAATTGAAGTACATTTGTATCTTATTATACACTTGGTTCCTTGATGTGTGATTTAGTGCATTTATAGGGCTAGTGATGGAAAACAAATAACTTCCGAATTTTGGAAGTCGAAACATGAAGTGGCATCCGATGATATTTTTCGGGGGGACGAGGTGCAGTGGTGACTCTTTGCCACCCAATGTCGGTACCTGGGACCACCTCTGTATACAAGTGACCCACTTTTAGAGTCCATCTTGCTCATGACAGTCCGTGTGCGCTCTCCGTGTTGGAGATTCCCGCGTGACCTTGGACCTAGCGTAGTGACGTCCAGTTATGGCGGCGTGACGTCACCACCGCGGTGTTCGTGACGCGACACCAGACGCGGCTGCCGTCACGATGACGGGATTGGTTCCGGCCGACGCACGGCCAATCTCGCCCTTCACTGTTGTCGCCGATACAGGCAGCAGGTGAGGCGACGCCATATGGCCTCAGCTGCTGAGTGCGTCGTAAAGCCACAATCCAATTCAAACAGGCAGCAGGTGAAGTGACGAGGTGACCGACCGGCCTTCACGCGGCGGCGACCGAGGCCGGAGGCAGTCGCCGAGGCGTGGTGGTCACCCTGACGCCCGGTCCCGGCACCTGGAGGGAACCGGGTCTGGGCGTGACAGCGGGCTCCGATGGACAACGGCCGCCGGCGTGGCGGTACATACCTGGCCGCGTGCACCGGCTGGGTGGTGTACTGACACGCGACAGGTGGATCGTCACGGTTGTGGTTTGTGAGGCGTGCTTGTCACGGCCCACTCTCTGCAGCCAACTCATTGTTCTGTGATGGAACGACGGAGAGCGTCGGCGAGGTCGGCGAATGCCTCCTCGCAGGTCCCTGTGGTCGGATCGCCGTCTGTGCTGAGGTCTGGCTGACACGGTGAACACCCGGGGTGGTCAGGTTTGGTATGTCCCGTCTCCGTGAGCTCGCCTCGCGGTCCGTGCTGATGTCTGTCTGTCATATGGCGAACACCCGGGGTGGTCAGGGTTGGTATGTCCCGTCTCCGTGAGCTCGCTTTGCCGTCCGTGCTGACGTCTGGCTGTCATATGGCGAACACCCAGGGTGGTCAGGGTTGGTATGTCCCGTCTCCGTGAGCTCGCTTTGCCGTCCGTGCTGACGTCTGGCTGTCATATGGCGAACACCCAGGGTGGTCAGGGTTGGTATGTCCCGTCTCCGTGGGGTCTCCCTGGTGGGGTTGTTTTCCCCAGAAACGCACTGGGTTTGTCGGGAACAGTACAGTTCCCCGTCTCCCGTGTTGTCCATCACTGACGTCCTGGACCCGCTCGACGGTTTACTCCCGTAATGCCCAGCCGTTTTTCCTTGTTCCAAACTGTCAGATATGTTGGCGGAGGATATTTGCAACTGGACAGTAAGCTGTTTTATATGAGATTAGGATTAGTTGCAGGAATTGCTCAAAAATACAATTATGCTGATATCTGTTCTCCCTCGGTAGATGGACCGTTTTTGCGTCCAAATGTAGCTGGAATGCAAGTATTTCACACAGAAGTAACACTTATTTCGATAATTCGTCACAGTACACTCGAATATGTGATGTGAACTCAACATTTAGCGCTGGGTGCCGAAGTGTGGAAGTATTGACTCCAATTTGTGCATGTGTGCCTCAAAAGCAGACCGCTTCACTTCCCTTTAGCTGCCATCTTGCCGAAATCGAGCCATTTGACGAATATCGTGTACGTATCTTCAATTTAAATGCACTATTCCGAATTGTCGAATTATCAATTTAAATGCACTATTCCGAATTGTCGAATTATCAATTTAAATGCACTATTCCGAATTGTAGAATTATCACAGATACCCACACGTTTCATGGTACGTTTCGTATCGCAACCTTCCCGCTCAGTTTATGCCACATACAACCGTTGAGCGCGGCCTCCGTTATTGAACTACCATTGGCCACGCGGTAGACGGGCTTCAGGGCACGCAAGTCACGTGGCATGACAACATAACAATCTGACCGGTAGCTGCATCAGCACGGCTCCCTGTGCCAGCACGGTAATATACCTGCAGAATCCTTTCGATGAACAGATATGGTACGTGATTCCGATAAAATATCCGATAAAACCCGTCACCAATTCAACTTTGTGCAGACAAACCTGTGCGAAATTTGAACGCAGTGAAGAGAAGTTAACACGTTCACAAAGCTTCCCAGCTATATATTCCTGATTCCGTCTCTAAATTATCGGGAAACCTCGAGGAGGGTGCTCTGCTACGTGTTTTAGCTCTCCCAGCACTAGAAATAACCTTCACAGGTCCATGTACATAGTTTGGCACCATTTATTCATCTTGTCATGCATAAATACAACAATCACACGGTGTTTGCGGCTTTCCATTTTAGTACTTGGCCGGCTTGTAGGCAGGAGCAGGCTTGTAGGCAGGGGCAGGCTGGTACGCGGGGTACTTGGCCTCGCCAGAGTAGCTGACCTCAGCCACGTTGCCGGAGTAGGCATCGGCAATTTATACTCCCCCACTGAACCTGCCGGGTGGTCACGGTCAAGGCTACTAACGGTACCGGTCCTTCGGTGTGACATACTGACCACGCCCCACTTTATGGAGTTATTGGGTGCAATATTGGCTCATTTGTAACCGCTCACAACCCGTACACATGAATAGTTGACTATCTGAGGTCCTCACACGATACACTTAGTGGCTGTTTATGTAGTAAGTACCCTTACTCAACATCGAATGTGAGGGGCAAAGCCATCTAGAACAATGGGCACAAGAACGAAGTCACAATGGGTCAGGTCGGCATTCCAAAACAAGGTTATGTGACGCTTTTCTCGACGGCCCCTCCCTCACTAAGCGTTCTTCGCTTCAGTTTGGAGCACTGCGCGATGAAGCGCGAATCTCGTGGGTGTCACCACTTTAACGTGATGTGCTTGAAGCTTGAATGGTGGATGGCGTGATGACAGTCAGCGTATTTGTTGTCCATTTCGTTTGGTTCACATCTTCCTGATGCACGGCTGACGTCGCTGTGGATTCCGTCACAGGTTTCCATTTTTGCAACATCTGCAATGTTCTTCGCATGCTTGGAGCTACTCAAAAACGATACAGTAGGTGTTTAGCAAAGGACGCACAGTTGGACGTCCGACGTATTTCAATCACAATATACACATTCTGAATGCCAGCCGCATTCACGCTGAATTGTGATCCCTCCGTTAGTATGACCTCTGGAGACGACGCGAAGTCCGAATCATACTAATTGTTCTGCATCGAACATGCTGGAAGAATGTCGATTTTTTTACATACCTACTAACGACATCTATATCTTGGATTCGGGGAAATTATCAAGATGGCAGAAATAGCTGAAGTCTTTGTAATTACCGTCTTGAACATGATGGTATGAATTACAATATAGTTCCAAGTATTTTATATCCCTCGGATAATTCGATATAATAGTAAGCGTTTTCGTTCCAAATGGTTCGATCATGTTCTCAGCTCCTCTTTGTTTTCCATTTCAGTAGGGCCCCCGTTACATGTTATCGAATCGAATAGAAAAATAAAGTGGCATCCGATGCGTTTTTTTGGGAGTGGTACAGTGGTGAGTCTTCTTCACCCCATTTAGGTGCCTCGGACCGCCCCTGTATGCAAGTTCCCCACTTCTAGAGTCCATCTTGCTCATGACTGTACGTGTGCGCTCTCCGTGTTGGAGGTTCCCCCGTGACCTTCGACCTAGCGTAGTGACGTCCAGTTATGGCGGCGTGACGTCACCACCGCGGTGTTTGTGACGCGACACCAGACGCGGCAGCCGTCACGATGACGGGATTGGTTCCGGCCGACGCACGGCCAATCTCGCCCTTCACTGTTGTCGCCGATACAGGCAGCAGGTGAAGTGATTAGGTGACCGACCGGCCTTCACGTGACGGCGGCCGGAGGTAGTCGCCGAGGCGTGGTGGTCACCCTGACGCCTCGGGTGTCCCGGCACCTGGCGAGAACCGGGGCTAAGCGTGACAGCGGGGTCCGATGGACAACGGCCGCCGGCGTGGCGGTGCATACCTGGCCGCGTACACCGGCTGGGTGGTGTACTGACACGCGACAGGTGGATCGTCAGGGTTGTGGTTTGTGAGGCGTGTTGGACAGGGCCCACTCCCGGCAGCTAACTCATTGTTCTGTGATGGAACGACGCAGAGCGTCGGTGAGGTCGGCGAACACCCCATGTGCTCACGGTTGGCATGTTCCGTCTCCGTGAGCTCGCCTTTCCGTCCGTGCTGAGGTCTGACTGACACACGGTGAACACCCGGGGTGGTCATGATCGGTATGTCCCGTCTCCGTGAGGTTGCCCTGATGGGGTTGTTTTACCAAGAAACTCACTGGGCTGTGTGCAGTTCCCCGTCTCCCGTGTTGTCCATCACCGACGTCTTGGACGACCACCGCGACGGTTTGTTTTCGCAAGGCCCCGCGGTTTTTTCCTTCTTCAGAATTGCCAAATATGTTGGCGGAGGATATTTGCCACTGGACACTAACCTGTTTTATACGAGGTTAGAATCAGTTGCAGGAATTCCGGAAAATATACGATTAGGCTGATATCTGTTCTACCTCGTAAGAAGTGCTAGCGTCCAATTTCAGCAGAAATACAAGTATTTCACACCCAAATAACACTTATGTTGACATTCGTCACAGTGCACTCGAATGTGTGATGTGAGCTCAATATTTAGCGGAAGGTGCCGAAATATCGAAAATATTGACACCAATTTCGGCATGTGTGCATCAAAAGCAGGCAGCTTCAGTCCAATTTAACTGTCATCTTGCCAAAATCAAGCCATGTACCGAATATGACCTACGTATCTCCAACGTAAATGCGATATGCCGAATTGTAGAATTACCGTAGATGCCATCACATGTCAATATACGTTTTGTATCGCAACTTTTCCGCTCAGTTTATGCCACACACAACCGTTGAGCGCGGCATTGGTCATGCAACTACCACTGGCCACGCGATAGACCGGCTTCAGGTCACGCAGGTCACGTGTCATGACAACATACCCACGTGACCGGTGGCTGAATCAGCACGGCTCCCTGTGCCATCACGATGATGTAGCTCCAGAATCCTTTCTATGAACAGATATGGCGCGTGATTCCGAGAAAATATCGGATAAAACCCGTCACTAATCCACCTTTGTCCCGGCTAACCGTTTCGAAATTTCAAAGCAGTGAAGAAAAGATAACACATTCACAAAGCTTGACAGTTGTATATTCCTGATTACGTCTCTAAATTATCTGGAAACCTCGAGGAGACTGTTCCGCCACGAGTGTTCGCTCCCCAAGCACTAGTAATAACCTTCTTCACAAATCAGTGTACATAGTTTGGCACCATTTATTCATCTTGTCATGCATAAATACAACAATCACATTGTTTGCGGCTTGCCCTTCTAGTATTTTGCCGCCTTGTAGGCAGGAGCGGCCTTGTAGGCAGGACCGGCCTTGTAGGCAGGGGCAGGCTGGTACGCCGGGTACTGGGCCTCGCCAGAGTAGCTGATCTCAGCCACGTTGCCAGAGTATGCATCGGCAGTGTTGTAGGTCACCGTCTGGGTACGGCCGTCGGGAAGGACAACAGAGTAAGAGCCCCGTGTGCTGTAGCCGTCACGGGCCTCGTTGGCGTTGAACTTGGCGTCATAGTCGTTGTAGCCGTGGACATCGTAGCTGTAGTCGTACTTGGGAGGAGCGTCATAGCTCTGTTCGTGACCATAGCTGGGCTTGTGGTAGGCCGGGGCCGGAGCGTGGTAGCTCTGGGCTGCAGCAACGGCAAGGAGAGCGGCTACGACGAGGAACTGCAACATAGAGCTTAACTTAGCTTAGCTTAACACGAATATTTCAAACCATTAGATGCCTTTTTACCTCTCAAGTTTGTGCTGAAATGTCCAAGCTGTTTTGTGTATTCTGAGTACGATAATGCCACTGTTGCATTAGCAACAGCTGCGTGACGAAGTAGCATCAGCAGTAGTCCATAGGTTAATCAATTACCTGACCCTTGCCAGTTGAAATTACATTTCCCTATGTCAAGAAATCGTCCATGGAAGTATCTAAACCTTCCATCAAGTAGCAGGAAACCATTGCGGCCTTCCAACGGCGATGCTGTACCGTCATGTTCGCTGGGGCTGGTGTGTTGGTTTACTGGTGCTGATCAGAGGTGGACTGGTGGCTTTATACTCCGCCACTGAATGTGTCGCGTTGTCAAGGTCAAGGCCACTCACGGTATTGGTTCTGTGCTCCGACTGTCTGACCACGCCCTACTGAATGTGTCGCGTGGTCACGGTCAAGGTCATGGTCACTGACGATACTGATCCCGTGCTCCGACAGTCTAGCCACGCGCCACTCAATGGAGCGGATGGCGGATGACGAATTACTGGGCAGTTACTTCCCGGAACATGCTGAAGTCGAATGTTATGCTTCCATGCTTCTGATCAGGTGTGACGAACTTATGTGATGGCCCTTCGACAGGGACGAGTCTAGGAGTTGTCATGGGGGCACTTGTCTGGTTCGGTTCCCCGCGATGCCGCCCTTCCTGCCAGGGTGAGAGGCAGGCGACGCCATATGGCCTCAGCTGCTGAGTACGTCGTAAAGCCACAATCCAATCCAATCCGAAGGGGCGCTGTTTCTTTGGAGAGGCGTCACTGCGAAGTACCTGGAGGGTCGCGTCTTGCTTAAAAATTCGACGAGGTGCACTCGAACGTACTGAAGAGACGCCTGTTCCTCTGAGAGGGGCTCCACTTGCTGAAATGCATAGGGGCTGGGTGTGCATGAGCCTTCCTGGAGGTGCAACAGCACGACCAATACGCGTCTTGGCGCTCTGTCATGTATCGTGATGATGTACGCTCATACGCGCGTGTTTTTTTGAATTGCCTGATTGTGCATCAATGCAGCTTCTATTGAAAGTGTTCTCTTTGTATACCGTATGTTTTACTTACACCAAGTGATGATTATGATTGCGCTTCTAGGATGTAGTCCAGAGCCTGATGATAGTTCAGGATAGTCGAAGCGTTGTACCCGAATACACGTATGGGGGAATTTCCATGAGAATAATGGTACCCCATGGAAAACTTACTCACGAACATAATTACGTGGCCATTGAGTAAATCACCTGAAAGGCTTGGAAGGTATGGCGAAGAGCGCGAGGGAATCTGCTGTGTTGAACCTTCAACACGCCTATATATATGTGTATATATATAGATATAGATATATATATATATATATATATATATATATATATATATATATATATATATATATATATATAAAGTGACCATCTTTGGTGCTGTGTGTACCAGCTTGCAGACCTTAGCCATCATGATGCATCAATTTTGGCATGATGGATCCCCGACATGTAGATCGAACTTCGTGCACCTAGGGACCATGAACAACCGGTGGCGTATCGATCCTCTTTCGCAGTATCACCAGGTCGTGAATATTATTTCTACTGCTTCCGACGTGATATGAAGTAATATTATAGTAGTTTTCAAACCAACGTATATTTGGCATGCCACTGAAATGAGATAACGGAGCTCGTTCTCCTGGGAGATTAGCTGCCCTTTAGAAATTCCATTAAAGAATACTGAATCAGTGGTTGGTTTGATGTCGGTTCCGGAAGACGGAACTTGTGCCGGCTTGTCTGGCGCTCTGGGCGTATTTGTCGCCATGATGGGGTCTGGTTGACTCAGTGTGCGCCACTGGCACTGGCGGATCCAGGGGGGGGCCATTCCGGCCATGGCCCCCCCCCCCCAAGCGCTTCAAAGGGGGGCCATAGTGTCTTTTGCCCCCCCCCCGCCCCCAAACCAACAAAAGTAAACTGAATTAAAATGCAGTAACCTTTGCTGAGGTTAAAAAATAGCGTTCCGGGTGACATAATCTCCAATTTTAAAGGTATTTTGTTATAATTGTTTGGTCAGCCTCCCCCTCCCCCTCCTCCCGGGAGGGGGAGGGGAAGGCTGACGCCGTAAACCGAAAGTTTCCCCCTCCCCCAAACCGGTGGGCTAGATCCGCCAGTGACTGGCTGTATGCAGATCGTGCACACTGCACAATGACGCCTGGCTGCTCATAACGGTTCAGCGTCGACAGCACGTGACGTATGTGTCGCCCCAATTTCCGCCTAACGTAATCGGAGCTATATGACGTCACCGGGGTGATGTCGCCGACGCTCGGTCTGTCGGCCGGTGATGTGTGACGTCACCTGGCAGGCGATCGGACGTTGACTTGCCGGCGCGGTTGCGACGCCAGGCGGGTAGGCTGTGCCGTGCAGTACCCTCTCGGCATCGTCCACAGGTGCACCCTGGTGGCGGCGAGGCGCGACGGCGGCCGCCCAGCCCGGCCCGACCGGTCTGCCGGCCGGGAAACAGCTCTATCACCAATCTAAAATGCGTATGAATGAGGCAGACCTCTGACATCTATTGCCATATATTGCGCTTTCGTTTCATAAGAAGCGCAGGGTATACGGCCTTCGCTGAACGAAAGCGTTCCTGTAGAGCGCGCTGTACCGCCAGGGGAAATTTTGTTTAAGTCCACTTTCGAGCTACGTCGGGACTCGTTTCACCCAAAAAGTTTCCATTTATTCCTGGAAATAAGAGATTACGGGACATTGTGGGGTAGGGGCAACTTACTTATTTGTTTCGTTAGGTATGTTAGGTTAGAAATTATGGGACCAAAAGCTCAACGAAGAGTGTTCAGGGACGGTGCGCTCTAAGACTGGGCTTTGATGTGGCCTTGCTCGGCCATCGCCCCCGCCTCCGAACATCCTGTTTTGGAACAAAATTGGGGTCGTACAAAATGTACGCAACACTGTAATTATTGTATGCCAAATCCAATCAGTTAGAAACTTGTGAAAAAATGTGACAACAAATAGCAGAATTAGTTTTTGCTTGGCTCTTCTGAGGAATGCAAAACTGGCTCTGAATCTGCTAATGCATCCAACCTGTACTGGTATGTTGAACTGGCTCCAATTCAAAACCAGGCTTGGTCTGACCAGATGCCTCGTCCGATCTTTGGGCTCATGGTATTGTTCATGTTCCTCATAATAGGTAGGCAAGTGCCCATGGCTGGGGATCCTGGGTGGGATGCGAGGTCTGGACCCCGTGGATGTTAATTTGTCATATTCCTTCTTGAATGTGAAAATATGCATTGAAAATAAGAGTTTGCATCCCCCTGGCTTTGTGAGTGCTCTACAGCCCTGCAAGTGCCAAGGAGGTTTGGTAGGGAACGGAAAAATAGATGTTGGCTATCTCGAAATGTGATCTCCTATGACTAAGTTTCATAATGGTTCGACCAATATAGGATTTGTTTTGGTGTTTTTTTCCAACAAGTATCCCATAATATTTCTTAGTGGATGCGAACCCCTCAATTGAAGTACATTTGTATCTTATTATACACTTGGTTCCTTGATGTGTGATTTAGTGCATTTATAGGGCTAGTGATGGAAAACAAATAACTTCCGAATTTTGGAAGTCGAAACATGAAGTGGCATCCGATGATATTTTTCGGGGGGACGAGGTGCAGTGGTGACTCTTTGTCACCCAATGTCGGTACCTGGGACCACCTCTGTATACAAGTGACCCACTTTTAGAGTCCATCTTGCTCATGACAGTCCGTGTGCGCTCTCCGTGTTGGAGGTTCCCGCGTGACCTTGGACCTAGCGTAGTGACGTCCAGTTATGGCGGCGTGACGTCACCACCGCGGTGTTTGTGACGCGACACCAGAGGCGGCAGCCGTCACGATGACGGGATTGGTTCCGGCCGACCCGCGGCCAATCTCGCCCTTCACTGTTGTCGCCGATACAGGCAGCAGGTGAGGCGACGCCATATGGCCTCAGCTGCTGAGTGCGTCGTAAAGCCACAATCCAATTCAAACAGGCAGCAGGTGAAGTGACGATGTGACCGACCGGCCTTCACGCGGCGGCGACCGAGGCCGGAGGCAGTCGCCGAGGCGTGGTGGTCACCCTGACGCCCGGTCCCGGCACCTGGAGGGAACCGGGTCTGGGCGTGACAGCGGGCTCCGATGGACAACGGCCGCCGGCGTGGCGGTACATACCTAGCCGCGTACACCGGCTGGGTGCTGTACTGACACGCGACAGGTGGATCGTCACGATTGTGGTTTGTGAGGCGTGCTTGTCACGGCCCACTCTCTGCAGCCAACTCATTGTTCTGTGATGGAACGACGGAGAGCGTCAGCGAGGTCGGCGAATGCCTTCTCGCAGGTCCCTGTGGTCGGATCGCCGTCTGTGCTGAGGTCTGGCTGACACGGTGAACACCCGGAGTGGTCAGGATTGGCATGTCCCGTCTCCGTGAGCTCGCCTCGCGGTCCGTGCTAAGGCCTGTCTGCGAAACTGTTGCCCCTGCCCCCCGACCCCCTCCTGGCTGATGTGGTCAGGGTTGGTATGTCCCGTCTCCGTGAGCTCGCCTTGCGGTCCGTGCTGAAGTCTGTCTGTCATATGGCGAACACCCAGGGTGGTCAGGGTTGGTATGTCCCGTCTCCGTGGGGTCGCCTTGCCGTCCGTGCTGACGTCTGACTGTCATATGGCGAACACCCAGGGTGGTCAGGGTTGGTATGTCCCGTCTCCGTGGGGTCGCCCTGGTGGGGTTGTTTTCCCCAGAAACCCACTGGGTTTCTGGGGAACAGTACAGTTCCCCGTCTCCCGTGTTGTCCATCACTGACGTCCTGGACCCGCGCGACGGTTTACTCCCGTAATGCCCAGCCGTTTTTCCTTGTTCCAAACTGTCAGATATGTTGGCGGAAGATATTTGCCACTGGACATTAAGCTGTTTTATATGAGATTAGGATGAGTTGCAGGAATTGCTGAAAAATACAATTATGCTGATATCTGTTCTCCCTCGGTAGATGGCCCGTGTTTGCGTCCAAATGTAGCTGAAGTGCAAGTATTTCACACAGAAGTAACACTTATTTCGATAATTCGTCACAGTACACTCGAATATGTGATGTGAACTCAACATTTAGCGGTGGGTGCCGAAGTGTGGAAGTATTGACTCCAATTTGTGCATGTGTGCCTCAAAAGCAGGCCGCTTCACTTCCCTTTAGCTGCCATCTTGCCGAAATCGAGCCATTTGACGAATATCGTGTACGTATCTTCAATTTAAATGCCCTATTCCGAATTGTCGAATTATCAATTTAAATGCACTATTCCGAATTGTAGAATATTCACAGATACCCGCACGTTTCATGGTACGTTTCGTATCGCAACCTTCCCGCTCAGTTTATGCCACATACAACCGTTGAATGCGACACCAGTCATTCAAATACCACTGGCCACGCGGTAGACGAGCTTCAGGGCACGCAAGTCACGTGGCATGATGACATAACCATCTGACCGGTAGCTGCATCAGCACGGCTCCCTGTGCCAGCACGGTAATGTACCTGCAGAATCCTTTCGATGAACAGATATGGTACGTGATTCCGATAAAATATCCGATAAAACCCGTCACCAATTCAACTTTGTGCAGACAAACCTGTGCGAAATTTGAACGCAGTGAAGAGAAGTTAACACGTTCACAAAGCTTCCCAGCTATATATTCCTGATTCCGTCTCTAAATTATCGGGAAACCTCGAGGAGGGTGCTCTGCTACGTGTTTTAGCTCTCCCAGCACTAGAAATAACCTTCACAGGTCCATGTACATAGTTTGGCACCATTTATTCATCTTGTCATGCATAAATACAACAATCACACGGTGTTTGCGGCTTTCCATTTTAGTACTTGGCCGGCTTGTTGGCAGGAGCAGGCTTGTAGGCAGGGGCAGGCTGGTACGCGGGGTACTTGGCCTCGCCAGAGTAGCTGACCTCAGCCACGTTGCCAGAGTAGGCATCGGCAGTGTTGTAGGTCACCGTCTGGGTGCGCCCGTCGGGAAGGACAACAGAGTAAGAACCCTGGGTTCTGTAGCCGTCACGGGCCTCGTTGGCGTTGAACTTAGCGTCGTAGTCGTTGTAGCCGTGGACATCGTAACTGTAGTCGTACTTGGGAGGAGCGTCATAGCTCTGCTGGTGACCATAGCTGGGCTGGTGGTAGGCCGGGGCCGGGGCGTAGGTGGGCTTGTGGTAGGCCTGGGCCGGGGCGTGGTAGCTCTGGGCTGCAGCAACGGCCAGAAGAGCGGCGACGACGAAGAACTGAAGCAGGGATAGCTCGCATTCAGACGATGTCTCTAATTCCTATCTTTCTCTACCTCAGGACCATTTGTCCGCTGTACACTTCGTAAGAATGCACATCAAGAAATTACTGTTTTTAGTATAGTTCACTCATGAAGCATTTGGTATTACTGCAAGTAATGGCAAGGTGCCAGATGCATCTGGTATAGTCGTTCGGTACGGCTTTCCTCCTTCCAGATACAGGTCTCCGCACTGTCCCAGTTCATACCGACCATGTACCTTCCAACCGTACCTTCATGTTTGCTGAAGGTGGTGTGTTGGTTCACTGGTGCTGATCAGTGGTGGCCGGCCGGCTTTATACTCCGCCACTGACCCTGTCGTGTGGGTACGGTCAAGGTCACTGACAGTGCCGGTCCTGTGGTTCAGAGATCTGGCCACACCCCACTGCTGGAGAAAGCTATCGGATGTAATACGGACACACATAAAGCTGGAAACCTGTCTGTCTGATATGTTCAACTCATGTATTTATTGGCCGTTTATCTAATCGTGAGCCCTCCTGGAAAATGAGCATGACAGGTGGACCAATAGTAAACCCGTGTTATACATCTCAGTAGGAAACTTTTTCCGTGCTTGAAGCGTGTCTAGTTTTCTTCTAACTGGTCCTGATTTTCTCGCTGAATATCTTGAAGTATAATGATCACCTGAAAGTCTATCTCGTCCACCACCAATGCTAAAACAGAAACACAATGCTCTTGGAAAGTTTCGGCCGCTAGATTTATATCTGACCTCACGTGTTTGTGGGCACATCTTCCTGCATGGATTTGTGCCCATGCAAAGCCTTGCATTTCCTTCTATGTCGATATGTTTCCGTTTCATCAGCATGATGCACGTGTTTGTGTTCTAGATATTGTCGGATGCAAGCTTTGGTATGAAGAGATGCGTTGAGAAGGGTTTCACATTACGTTTGCTCGGGGATTTTCACAAACGGGAACCATATTCGAAAATAGCGCATGCATCAATTGACGGTAGCACCGAACATGACAGAAAACCATCCGCTTATAGCTGATTTGTGCCGTTTGTGCTTTAGCCCTAATTGGTGAATCTGTCAGCCACGATCTGTGGTTGCACTTTTCCTTCGCCCTGTTTTTCACCGAACATTTGTCCCTTACTTTCTCATACCAGGGCATTTACCCCGTTTACATATTGGTTCCGTTTCTCACTAGGTAAGACGGTCGCCATGCACTTCTGTAGGCGCCAACAATGTGGAAACATGGAAATCCTTTGCTACAGATCAACAATTGCAACAAAATCGACAGACATTTTTCTTGGTGTCATATTTGCCGTCGCTTGACGTATAGGGAACACTATAAAGTGCTCCGTGATAAATGCCCGTGAACAAACACTGAACGTCCTAAAGGTGGTATCATGAACGTCGTGTTGTGCCGACAGCTATTCATGCATGTACTCCTCTGCGATTTATCCAAGGTCATTTCAACTGGCATGGTGGTTCAGTAAACAGGTAGGATTAACCCATTAGCATTCCCCACTACCTATGCCTTACATTGTATTGGTGTGTTTATGAACACCACATGTCCAGCTATTCCGCGATATTTGATGCGTGGCTCCATCCGTGTTGTTTTTAAAGTAAACAATGAATCTCAACCTGGTGGCTTGGCCTACCATGTGTCGTTTGAGTAACCGAAGACGTTCCGATTGTAAGTGTTCATTCGGAAATACAACCTGTCGGCGGACCACTAAAAGCGCTCCCTTATTTTGTAGTCCCCAGTTAAGCCCTACCACCATATTGTGCAATTCGAATGTTTTAAGTAGAAGAGTTTGGCACTGTGGTTAGCTCTCATTAAAAAAGCAGTTCTTGGGAAGTCCGCCATGCTGTGGGTATTGAAAGCCTTAAATTGAAATCGGTGTACGCTTCCACCAATATATATCGAGCTCATTGCGAACGGGTGTTTGCGGGTTCACATAACTTAATTTCACGTTTCCTCCAAAGACTAAGTTTCCTCTTTCTTTTGGTGACAGTCGTCCACGAATCTCCGTTACCATGTAACGCCCGAACACCGAGTCCCAGCATTAGGAATAACCGACTTCACAGACCAAGGTACTTCTTTCAGCGCTCTTTATTCATATGTTCACACATAAATACAACATTCATGCTGCGCTTGTGGCTTCCAATTTTAGTATTTGGCCGGCTTGTAGGCAGGAGCGGCTTTGTACGCAGGGGCAGCGGCTTTGTACGCGGGGTACTGGGCCTGGCCAGAGTAACTGACCTCAGCCACATTGCCAGAGTACGCATCGGCAGTATTGTAGGTCACCGTCTGGATACGACCGTCGGGAAGGACAACAGAGTAAGAACCCTGGGTGCTGTAGCCATCACGGGCCTCCTGGGCGTTGAACTGAGGCTCGTAGTCGCCGTAGCCGTGGACATCGTAGCTGTAGTCGTACTTGGGAGGAGCGTCATAGCTCTGCTGGTGACCATAGCTGGGCTGGTGGTAGGCCGGGGCCGGAGCGTGGTAGCCCGGGGCGCTCTGGGCTGCAGCAACGGCAACAAGAGCGGCGATGGCAAAGAACTGGAACAATGGAAATTTTCCTTATGACCCCATCCGTGGTGTACTTTCCTGACTTTACTATATGCACGTAGGAAACATTTTCCTAACTTAGCTTTCCCCCACAAATTATAATCCTGAATCCTAATTTTAAAATACATGCCCGGGTGTTATCCTAGTTGTCTAAAAAAAAGTTGCATTACTGCAAGCCATGGAAAAGCATTAATCCCATTGGATGCTTTGAAAGGCCGTCACTTATCCCCCATCCTATAGCTATTTACAGATACATGCCGAAGTGCCACGAATGCTTGTACGAGCCATGTTTCTGCCAACATCGGTGCTGTACCTGCATGTTTGCTGGAGCTGGTGTGTTGGTTTACTGGTGCTGACCAGAGGTGGCCTGACGGCTTTATACTCCCCCACTGAACCGGCCGGGTGGTCACGGTCAAGGCCACTACCGGTACCGGTCCTTCGGTGTGACATACTGACCACGCCCCACTTAATGGGGTTATTGGGTGCAATATTGGCTCACGTGTAACCGCTCACAACCCGTACACATGAATAGTTGACTATCTGAGGCCCTCACACGATACACTTAGTGCCTGTTTATGTAGTAAGTACCCTTACTCAACATCGAATGTGAGGTGCAAAGCCATCTAGAACAATGGGCACAAGAACGAAGTCACAATGGGTCAGGTCGGCATTCCAAAACAAGGTTATGTGACGCTTTTCTCGACGGCCCCTCCCTCACTAAGCGTTCTTCGCTTGAGTTTGGAGCACTGCACGTTGAAGCGTGAATCTCGTGGGTGTCACCACTTTAACGTGATGTGCTTGAAGCTTGAATGGTGGATGGCGTGATGACAGTCAGCGTATTTGTTGTCCATTTCGTTTGGTTCACATCTTCCTGATGCACGGCTGACGTCGCTGTGGATTCCGTCACAGGTTTCCATTTTTGCAACATCTGCAATGTTCTTCGCATGCTTGGAGGTACTCAAAAACGATACAGTAGGTGTATAGCAAAGGACGCACAGTTGGACGTCTGACGTATTTCAATCACAATATCCCATTCTGAATGCCAGCCGCATGCACGCTGAATTGTGATCCCTCCGTTAGTATGACCTCTGGAGACGACGCGAAGTCCGAATCATACTAATTGTTCTGCATCGAACATGCTGGAAGAATGTCGATTTTGTTACATACCTACTAACGACATCTATGTCTTGGATTCGGGGAACTTATCAAGATGGCAGAAATAGCTGAAGTCTTTCTAATCACCGTCTTGAACATGATGGTATGAATTACAATATAGTTCCAAGTATTTTATATCCCTCGGATAATTCGATATAATAGTAAGCGTTTTCGTTCCAAATGGTTCGACCATGTTCTCAGCTCCTCTTTGTTTTCCATTTCAGTAGGGTCCCCGTTACATGTTATCGAATCGAATCGAAAAATAAAGTGGCATCCGATGCGTTTTTTGGGGAGGGGTACAGTGGTGAGTCTTCTTCACCCCATTTAAGTGCCTCGGACCGCCCCTGTATGCAAGTTCCCCACTTCTAGAGTCCATCTTGCTCATGACAGTCCGTGTGCGCTCTCCGTGTTGGAGGTTCCCGCGTGACCTTGGACCTAGCGTAGTGACGTCCAGTTATGGCGGCGTGACGTCACCACCGCGGTGTTTGTGACGCGACACCAGACGCGGCAGCCGTCACGATGACGGGATTGGTTCCGGCCGACGCGCGGCCAATCTCGCCCTTCACTGTTGTCGCCGATACAGGCAGCAGGTGAGGTGACGAGGTGACCGACCGGCCTTCACGCGGCGGCGGCCGGAGGTAGTCGCCGAGGGGCGGTGGTCACCCTGACGCCTCGGGTGTCCCGGCACCTGGCGAGAACCGGGTCTGGGCGTGACAGCGGGGTCCGATGGACAACGGCCGCCGGCGTGGCGGTGCATACCGGACCGTGTACACCGGCTGGGTGCTGTACTGACACACAACGGCTGGATCGTCAGGGTTGTGGTTCGTTGGTTGGTTATTGGTTATTGGTTTTACGACACATCGACCGTTGAGTCATATAGCTTCGCCAATCTCTCACGCCGATTGGTCGCCGGCGAAGAGTAGCGACAGGTGTGATACGAACCCACAGTCTTTCTTTTGTGAGGCGAGCATCTAACCCCTAGACCACTCGTCCCCTGGGTTGTGGTTCGTGAAGTGTGCTGTTCCCGGCCCACTCCCTCCAGTCAACTCATTGTTCTGTGATGGAACGACAGAGAGCGTCGGCGAGGTCGGCGAATGCCGCCTCGCAGGTCCGTGTTGTCGCATCGCCGCCCGCGGTGAGGTCTGGCTGTCATACGGCGAACACCCAGGGTGGTCAAGATTGGTATGTCCCGTCTCCGTGGGGTCGCCCTGGTGGGGTTGTTTTCCCCAGAAACCCACCGGGCTGTGTACAGTTCCCCGTCTCCCGTGTTGTCCATCACTGACGTCCTGGACCGCCGGGCCGTGTGCAGTTCCCCGTCTCCCGTGTTGTCCATCACTGACGTCCTGGACCCGTGGCCGTGTGCAGTTCCCCGTCTCCCGTGTTGTCCATCACTGACGTCCTGGACCTGCGGGCTGTGTACAGTTCCCCCCCGTCCATCACTGACGTCCGGACCACCGGGCTGTGTACAGTTCCCCGTCTCCCGTGTTGTCCATCACTGACGTCCTGGACCCGTGGCCGTGTACAGTTCCCCGTCTCCCGTGTTGTCCATCACTGACGTCCTGGACCCCGGGCCGTGTACAGTTCCCCGTCTCCCGTGTTGTCCATCACTGACGTCCTGGACCCGTGGCTGTGTACAGTTTCCCGTCTCCCGTGTTGTCCATCACTGACGTCCTGGACCCGTGGCTGTGTACAGTTTCCCGTCTCCCGTGTTGTCCATCACTGACGTCCTGGACCCGTGGCTGTGTGCAGTTCCCCGTCTCCCGTGTTGTCCATCACTGACGTCCTGGACCCACCGGGCTGTGTACAGTTCCCCGTCTCCCGTGTTGTCCATCACTGACGTCCTGGACCCGCGCGACCGTTTACTCCCGCAATGCCAAGCCGTTTTTTCATCTTCAGAATTGCTAGATGTATTGACGGAAGATAGCCACTGTACACTACGCTCTTTTCTACGAGAATAGAACGAGGCGTAGGAATTGCGGAAATTTACGATTCACTTGATATGTCATTTCTCGTAGGATTATTCGTTCTGCTGTCGCATTTTAGTACAGTTGCAAGTATTTCAAAGACATGTAACACTCACTACACTACACTCCAAGGTGTGATGTGAATTCCATGTTTAGCGGTGGGCACCGAAATGCGGAAATATGGACTTCAATTTCGTCATATGTGCATCAGGAACAGGCGGCTTCACTGCAAATTCACTGCCATGACTCCGAAATGGAGCCATTTGCCGAATATCATCTACGTATCTTCAGCTTAAATGCCCTATGTCGAACTGTCGAATTACCATACATGCCAACACGTATCATGGTCCCTTTTGTGCCGCAACTTTCCCTCAGTTTATACTACTCACAACTGTTGAGCGCGGCATCCGTCATGCGACTGCGACTGGTCACGCGGTAGGCCGGCTTCAGGACACGCAAATCAAGTGGCATGACAACATAGCCACGTGACCGGTGGCTGAATCAGCACGGCTCCATGTGCGAACGCTGCAATGTAGCTCCACAACCCTTTTGTTCAACATATGTGGTGCGTGATTCCGAGGATATATCAGAACGAAACCAGTCACCAATCCAACTTTGTGCGGACAAGTCTTTTGAAGACATTAAGGATAAGATATCACGATTGCAAACCCTGTCTGCTTTATATTCCTGATTGCTTTCCTTAATTATCGGGAAATCTCCAGGAGATTGCTCTGTCACGAATTTTAGCTATCCCAGCACTAGGGATATCCTTCTGCACAGGCCGGTGTACATGGTTTGCACCATTTATTCATCTCGCACATGCATAAATACAACAATCACACTGCGTTTGCGGCTTGCCATTTTAGTATTTGGCAGGCTTGTACGCAGGAGCGGCCTTGTAGGCAGGGGCAGGCTGGTATGCGGGGTACTTGGCCACGCCAGAGTAGCTGACCTCAGCCACGTTGCCAGAGTAGGCATCGGCAGTGTTGTAGGTCACCGTCTGGGTGCGGCCGTCGGGGAGGACAACAGAGTAAGATCCCCGTGTGCTGTAGCCGTCACGGGCCTCCTGGGCGTTGAACTTAGCATCGTAGTCGCTGTAGCCTTGGACATCGTAGCTGTAGTCATACTTGGCAGGAGCGTCATAGCTCTGTTCGTGACCGTAGCTGGGCTGGTGGTAGGCAGGGGCGGGAGCGTTGTAGCCTGGAGCGGTCTGGGCTGCAGCAACGCCAAGAAGAGCGGCGACGACGAAGTACTGGAATAGGGATAAGTCGTATTAGGACGACATCTCGGATGCAGATCCTTCTTTACCTCAGGAGCATTTGTCCGATGTGCACTTCGTAGAAATGCGCATAGAGTCATCACTGATTTCATCCTAGTTCCCGCGTGACACCTTTCGTATTCCTGCAAGCAATGACAAGGTACGAAACGCACCTCATAATAACCGAAATGATAATGCGCTTTTATGCGCAAATTCCTACGCGCCCGTTCTTTCATAACATCCCGATAGTTGAACTTAGCCGCTGTCACGAAGCTTTCCGGGCACCTATTGTGGGTCGCGTGTACGACAGCTTTAGCTAATTTCGGATTGGCAACATCAGGGAAATGTACGTGAGATACTCCGGTGTTCGACAACACACACCTACCTACACAAAGCATCACCTGGCATCAACTACCGCAGTAACCGAGCAGAACCCATTCTCGCTGCCATTCTTGTTTCGTTTTAGAAGTTTCTAGATCTGGCAACTTTTGGTATGAGGATACCGCTGTTATCCGATGCAATTTCACAATGCAAGGGTATCCTGACGCATATGGGAAATGTTCCAAGCCTTTACAAAAAGCCACTAAAATAGTGATTAAGATGGACTGCACCGAACAGGCGCAATTATTTCATGACAGCACAACAGACTGCTGAGAAATATAGTCCAAATCTAAAAATCAGCTCAAGCTGCCGAACAGAAAGTGTTCTACAACAGGTGCTCTGAGAAATATCGTAGAAACGACTATTTCCAAGAACAGGGATTTATCCAGAACGATAGGTTGGGGAGGGGAAAAGTGAAACAAATCCCAGATTTCGAAAAACTCTTCAGATTTGAAGAGGTAATTTTCGTTGGGTCTATTTAAGGCAATATTTTCTGTAAAAAAATATTAGCATATGTCGAGAAAATACAATCTTAGTGAACATTTCCGCAATAATCGGTCTCTGGGAGGGGTTTGGCCCCAATGCCCGATTAGATCCGCCAGTGACCAAGGAGAAGAGTTATAATCTGATCTATTTGTGTGTGTGTGTAAAACAAACCAAATGAGAAGCCCGACCACAACCGACTCGACCGTGATGTTTTTTTAAATCCTAGCAACGTTTTTCGGCATTGCGTTCCGACTCCTACTTCTTTCGCTCCTTCCTCTTTTGCATTGTAGGCTTGCCATATCACCTTTGAACAGTGCTCATTTCAGAAGTTGTGCTGAGAAGAGTGTGTGGGTCGGGTTCAGATGGTATTCTACGGTGGCAGCAAAATGCAGCTGTGGTTCAAAGGGTTTACCGTGGACACCACCGTAGAATGGTGTGCTCGTGCTTAGGGCTCCTTCTGTTGGCCTCGCTCTACGAGGGCCTCAAGGTCGGCAGGTGAGACTCAAGGCCGACAGGTGAGGCCTCAAGGCCGACAAGTGAGACTCAAGGCCGACAAGTGAGACTCAAGGCGGGCGGATGAGGCCTCAAGGCCCACAGGTGAGGATTCAAGGTCACATGTGAGACTCAAGGTCGCAAGTGAGACCTCAAGGCCGACAGGTGAGGCCTCAAGGCCGACAAGTGAGACTCAAGGCCGACAAGTGAGACTCAAGGCGGGCGGATGAGGCCTCAAGGCCCACAGGTGAGGATTCAAGGTCACATGTGAGACTCAAGGTCGACAGGTGAGGCCTCAAGGCCAGCAGATGAGGCTTTAAGGCCGACAGTTGAGGCCTCATGGCGGGCAGGTGAGACTCAAGGCTGACAACTGAGGACTCAACGCCGACAGGTGAGGAATCAAGGCCGGCGGGTGAGGCCTCAAGGCCCACAGGTGAGGCTTCAAGGTCACATGTTAGACTCAAGGTCGCAGGTGAGGTCTCAAGGCCGACAGCTGATAACTCAAGGCCGACAGGTGAGGCCTCAATGCCGACAAGTGAAGCCTCAATGCCTACAGGTGAGGCCTCAATGCCAACAGATGAGGCCTCAAGGTGAGCACGAGGAATCGGTAGGTGAGCACGAGGCCACTATCTTGAGAAGACTGACGCACGGAACACCATCGTGGGTGGCAGGTAGCTGGCTCGAGTCTGATCGCTGGTGTACTTTCTGTCCTAGACTGTGTGCTTCCTGAGAATGGTGACATGTTCCGTTTGTTATTGAACCAGCATCGGGAAACGAGTGGTGACGAAGGTGGGATTCTCTGCTAAACAGAGTCTTGAGCCTGATGGTAAGCCGCTTGCTCAAACTTGCATACTATAAACCATACATTCCCTGTTGACGGTTGAATATGACGCGTTATATCATGGCATGTGCGCTCTGGATATGATGTCGTGGCTACTTTAAAATGCTTATAGGACTTATCGTTTGCTTAAACCCCCATGACCCACCATAAGATTCCAATAGTTGCACCAAACTTGAATCTTTTCTCAGAACCTGGGTCCATACACAGCTGGGAGGTGCAATGATCATTCGTGGAACATCTTCGTGCATCTAATGCTTTTATCTTGCACTAAAATTATACTTTGCTCCTTTCAATGTGCGGATGTGCTGTGTTCTGACTCCTGAATCAAATGCAGTGTTTGCATTCATAAAAGGGGCATCAGTAGATCCCACTCCCTCCTATTGCTAGTGTATGGGTCATTGTGCATTATATTAATCACTCGTTTCGATGCATCGTCTAGACCTGTTGATACATATCCATGAAACAAATAATGGTCGAGCGCCACCGCGCACCGGTGGACCCTCTACCTTGTGACGCATATTGTCGTAACATTTCCATTGCGGCCGGAGTTGCAGCTAAGTAGAAGCAGTTGCATTATCCTCCAAGCCATCCTTCATGCCACATGTGCGTTTCCTCCAAGGACTATTTCAGATGTGACTTGAACGGGTAAGACTCACCAGTGCACATTAGACCGGTTTTCAGTTTGTCTTCGCACTTGCCGCGCGATCTCTTCCATTTGTTTCGCTACCTTCTACCGGATTCTACCGGGTTCTACCATGTGTTGCAGAATCATCATGGCTGAGAGGCATCCGCCACACGGCCACGCCTCCCTCGGACACGGGTGAGTTGTGACGTCACATGACCACACCTCCCTCTGACACGGGTGCGTTGTGACGTCACGTCCCGGCACGGTGCGTGGACGTCCACGGCCACCCTCCCTCGGACACGGGTGAGTTGACGTCACACCTCCTCGTGACACGTGTGAGTTGTGACGTCACGTAGCCACACCTCCTCGGACCCGTGTGAGTTGTGACGTCACATGGCCACACCTCCATCGGACACGTTGCTTCCGCTCGTGCCGGCTGGCAGTGAGCCTTAGCTTTGAACGACTCAGTGATTTTTTGTAATGTAACACCGACGTATGCGCCGATGGAACTTTGCCAACATGTCCTTGGGTGAGCTCAAGCATTTTAAAATATGATTCAATCCACAATCTTTACAGTTGTCAGCGGTAGGCATTTATATGTCGATCCACCAATTATGCGCACGTCCCACCTGGTATTAAATCAGATCAACACGCCCACCGGAGGGTTTCTCACAAAACGCGGACCGGAGAGGAGTGGATTCCCCTCCCCTCCAATATCTCGGAAACTACTGAATGTAGAAGCACACAATTTGGGGATAGATTGCAGCTGTAGGTATCTTGTTTCAGTATAAGGTTTATGGCCCGAGGTCAATACCTTCAGGGTCAAATGAGGTCGAGATCGGCGGGCACACCGCGCCTCCAAGCCACAACGCTGACGAAACCCTTGTAACCTTGAACGCTCGGCGCCATGCGGCCGGCCGGTCCATTTTGCATCCCAGCGGTGCTTATATTTACCAACGGATTTCAAAGACGTATTTTTGCATAGGATGGACTTGTCGATGTTCAACAAAGCCACAATGTTCCATTACAATACCCTGCCCATTTATGAGGCATAGTCGAAAGGTAGGAGGGTGGGCGGACGTCGCCCCGCCGTCGCGCGCGATAAGGCGACTACGCGGGTATTAGACGAGCGAGGTCAAGTGTTAAAAGAGCTCAAGTACAGTCGAATCTCCGTGTATGTCGGTCATAGGCTCGTGATCTTCAGTGCTTATACAGCCACGCACCTCCAAGCATGCATGCAGGGCCAAGGTGCTTTCGGGTGCGATGTATTCACCAAATTACATTACCAATAGCAAGACAAAAAAGCTTCATCCATCCCCGGGATTGAACTCGAGATGCCGGAATACAAGCCATCGGCCACTCGACCACCCGATGGCCATATTGGATGGATGCCGAGTGCCGGCGGGTGGCGAGTGCCGGCGGGTGGCGAGTGCCGGCGGGTGCCGAGTGCCGGCGGGTGCCGAGTGCCGGCGGGTGCCGAGTGCCGGCGGGTGGCGAGTGCCGGCGGGTGGCGAGTGCCGGCTGGTGGCGAGTGCCGGCGGGTGCCGAGTGCCGGCGGGTGGCGAGTGCCGGCGGGTGCCGAGTGCCGGCGGGTGGCGAGTGCCGGCGGGTGGTGAGCACCGGCGGGTGGCGAGTGCCGGCGGGTGCCGAGTGCCGGCGGGTGGCGAGTGCCGGCGGGTGGCGAGTGCCGGCGGGTGGCGAGTGCCGGCGGGTGGCGAGTGCCGGCGGGTGGCGAGTGCCGGCGGGTGGCGAGTGCCGGCGGGTGGCGAGTGCCGGCGGGTGCCGAGTGCCGGCGGGTGGCGAGTGCCGGCGGGTGCCGAGTGCCGGCGGGTGGCGAGTGCCGGCGGGTGGCGAGTGCCGGCGGGTGGCGAGTGCCGGCGGGTGCCGAGTGCCGGCGGGTGGCGAGTGCCGGCGGGTGCCGAGTGCCGGCGGGTGGCGAGTGCCGGCGGGTGGCGAGTGCGGGCTGAATTGCGAGATGCATTGTAGGCCAGGCGAGAATGCCTCCGCAATCCCTTTCTCTGGACAAATATTGTGACTTTACGAGTGATATTGTGATGAAATTTGGTAGCTTTGGAAGTGACAAGGATGTTGGGATCTGAGTGAGAAAATCAGAACATAAAATGCAGCGTCGCATTTTATGTTCTGATTTTCTCACGCAGATCCAAATATCCTGTTTTCATGTTCAAATTGGTCAATTGTCATCACAATGTCTCAATATTTGTTCAAAGAAGGCGATTTACGGCGGCATTCAATTCTCATTGCAATGTGAAACTCCTTTTTTTGGTTATCTGCGAGCGAAAATACCCCTGGAAACCTTTTATTTATGTTTTACAGCATGCTACGATTTTTACAATTGATTATTTATATATTACTCACTCAAGAGCATATTACATGTTTACAAATACTACGAATACTTCCGGAAGAATATTGGGATAACACGTGGCAAGCATCAATTTAAATAGCACATATGACCCTGAGTGACGCAATTGGGACGCGAATCAGTGTAACCAAAACGTTATTACTGTGCAAATGCGTGCCGATCGGGCGGCTCCGATGAAATGAACCCGTGCACCAGGCGCACGGGAATAGAATCGATCGGGCCTCCACCTCGCTCGTCAACACATTCGTGTATTAGTTGCATTCAGGTGAACTTTGTACGACGTACATGGGAGCTTTAATGCATTCGACATGTGCTGGCTTCGCCCTCGCTAGCGCTCACTCTAGTCAGGTGTGCTTCTCAGCTGCGTATTTGCCAGCTGAGCAGCATTATAGGGAAAGGAAACCATCACAAAGAGCGATGGTGCAAGTCACTACCTCACCAAGATGCCATTAGCGATATATGCATTCACTTAGTGTCCCGATTGGCACTTATGGTACACGATTTTAACATGCTTCCTGCTACCGGGAGTTGTGTGCACGTGTTTTTAAACATTCTGATTGTATTTTTGTTTTCAGGTTGCAGTCGTTTTTGCACCTTGTACAGGTAAGCAATCGCTACTTTATTTTGGGCTGCATAATGCTAAGCATGGGTATTGATTTGCAAACATTATTGCGGGGGGGGCAAAATACATGAAGGCAATGGAGAGGTCCAAATGGATTGGGGGCACATCCTACAGGGTCCCATGCTAAAATTTGAAATTATTGGGGGTGAAGCAAACATTGAGGGGCCCCTATCTCCTCAAACGTATACAAAACAACACCCCTGATACTAAGCATTCTAGCATTCAAATCATTATGTGATTTAATTTTGCCATGCCATCGCTTAAATTGCATCGTTTAAATTGCAGTTAATTTGAAGGAGATGCGTAAATCGCGTAAATGGCAATTCCATGATTTCCTTTCGCTGGGGCCGGTTGAGTACCGGGAACGACTGGGACATCCCCACCAGTCCAGGGTGATTACAATGTGCGCTCCCTGTGTTAGTTACTCGCTTCCGATTGAGCAGTTCGCCTACAGGTGATGGCCAACACCTATCTGCTTTTCGCTGCCACTTTTGAATGGGCGCCTGACTCCGGGCTCGGTGAATTTGGACTAGCCAGTAGCGCAAGAATACCGAGCAGCATAGTCAGTAGCAACGGGGCACAGCATCCAGCTTGTGGTAATTCGACACAACTTCAAGACCAATTGTTTGTGCGGCGCAACGTCCAAACAGTTATGATGCGGAACAGTATCCAAATAGTGGTAATGCGGCACAGCATCCACACAATTGTGATGCGGCAAAACATCTGTTCAGATATGCAGCACAGCATCCAATTGCGGTAATGCGGCACAGTATCTATGAAGTCGCCATGCGACATGGAATGCAATCATTGTAATGCAGCACTGCATCTGGGTGGCTGTAATGTTGAACAGCGTCCAATAGGTGGAAATACGGTGCGACTTTTACTGAATGGCGGCTTGTTAGCACCGGATATCTTAAGTTTTATCCTCTCACTAAATTGTAGCCGCTTATCTAAGACTCATCAGATGTAACTCTGTCTCAACTAAACGGTTGCCTATGATGGTGGTCGATAAGCGTACAAGTGTAGCGATAGGTCATAACCCCGCGATTACGAATACATTTGGAAGAGTATCTCGGCAATTTTATGTTTCTCGAGTCTGGAGAGGCTTCACACACACCCGTCAAATCACTCTATGATTAGCTATGGCTCTATCTCTCTTTCTCTCTCTCTTTCTCTACCTCACGCACACCCCCGTCTGCAGGTGACCACCAGCTACTTCCTCATGCTGGCCGTGATGACGTACAGCTCGTGGGTGATGATATCGGTGTGCGGCGGCGCAGCGCTCGGCTACTTCGTCTTTGCCAAGTTCGTCTCCACCAAGGCACTGCTGGGCAGCAACTGCGAACACTGTCACTGACGTAGTGGTCCACTGGCGCCACGTGTGCTGTCGGTGCGGTGGTGTTCATGGAAGTCCCCAGTTACGCGGCAACGGAAATGAAAGGAGCGAAGCCTGTATCATTGGGCTGATACTTTTCTGGCTGCCAGTGGCCGCTTACTTTTATTATTATTGTATTATGTAAGGAACCTTACATTTTTCGGCCTGCGATTTTCAACATTTTTCCCATCCGACCAAGCCGCCAGACGCCCGGCCAGATCTCGGCCACCTTTCCTCCCCTCTCATAATGCCTTCAAACACCGCCGGACCGATCCTCGGTACGTGTCTTCTTCAAAGGCGACATGACATAAGCAAAGCCATCAGCCTCTCGTCTGGACGAAAACAACCGAAGGGTTCCCGGCCAGCTGTGAACCAGTCCCGGTGAAAACCTCCCCAGGCGGCTTCGCCACGCACACTGCCTAAGGGGACGAAAAAAAAGCACTCCCACCAATCAAGAGGCAGACCCCAATCTGGAGCCCTGGGAGTGGCTGAAAATTAGAAAAGGCGGAGCAAAGGAATTGAGGAAAATTTGGCAGTCAGAAAGAAGGGCACAGAAGGAGGAGGAGAGGAACCTCTCTCGGACGCTCGTTCTCGGACAGTCTCTCTCGTTCAAGATCTTTCTATCACTCTCACGGACTTTCACACTCACTTAAATGGAGGCAGACGTGAATTGAAGTGCCGGACGGCGGAGAGTGACGACGGCTGGAGGGCGACGACCATCGGACATGTGAGTGCCACACGCCTGACATGTCTTCCTCTTTTCCAAACCTTTCCGAACCAACCTAAGTTCTATCCCCCAGCTTCTGTCTCCTCCACGCCATTCACTAACTGAAAGAGGCGACCTGTTTTATGGGAGGGACCAAATAGGATAAATTCAGGGTGGGGAGGGAGTGTGTCGCGGAGGGAGTGTGTCACAGAGGGAGTGTGTCACGGAGGGAGAGTGAGTCGCGGAGGGAGTGTGACGCGGAGGAAGTGTGTCGCGGAGGAAGTGTGTCGCGGATGGAGTGTGTCACGGAGGGAGTGTGTCTCGGAGGGAGTGTGACGCGGAGGAAGTGTGTCACGGAGGGAGTGTGTCACGGAGGGAGTGTGTCGCGGAGGGAGTGTGTCGCGGAGGGAGTGTGTCACGGAGGGAGAGTGAGTCGCGGAGGGAGTGTGACGCGGAGGAAGTCTGTCTCGGAGGAAGTGTGTCGCGGATGGAGTGTGTCACGGAGGGAGTGTGTCGCGGAGGAAGTGTGTCGCGGATGGAGTGTGTCGCGGAGGGAGTGTGTCGCGGAGGAAGTGTGTCGCGGATGGAGTGTGTCACGGAGGGAGTGTGTCTCGGAGGGAGTGTGACGCGGAGGAAGTGTGTCGCGGAGGAAGTGTGTCGCGGATGGAGTGTGTCACGGAGGGAGTGTGTCTCGGAGGGAGTGTGACGCGGAGGGAGGATTGAGATGGCGAGTAGTGTGTGTGTGTAAGAAACTTTAAATATACTAGATTAATGATATAAATTATGTGGCAGCAGTCGGCAGTGATGGACGAGAACAGCGGCGGAGCAGGAACAATAATGCCATATAAAGTATATCCCAATATAAGTGAGGAGTCGACCTGCCAGCCGTCCTCTCATGGACTAAACGTTCCCGGGTAAGGGTAATGAGTGTGAAAGCCAGTAGTTGTTAACTTGACTAGAATATTAATGTTGTTTATATAAATATATATGATCTGCGTTTGGAGGATGTCCAATTGCGAGAAGGGGTGCGATGACCGTGTACTTTGGGGGCATTAAGCACATGCTCTGGTTCTTTGACTGCAAAAGCCCGCTGGCTTCTGTGATCCAGTAGCGCAGCTGGGGGCGGGCAAAGTATGCAAGGTCGGATGGGCTGTCGAGCCCCACCTTGCGTCCGTCGAGTTTGGCGCCAAACACTAGGTTAAAGCAAAACACTGCAAGGTCGTGAGTCCGCCCCCCGTTCGCTATACGTTTCGGCACGGAACCGTGTAGCTTTCGGGGCGGGGGAAGGTCGGACGGATTTGGCGTGCCATAAGCCCCGAGGCTGAAAGGGTAGGGCAGGCTAGGTTATAAAGACGGCCAGGGGACGTGCCCAACGTGGTAGGGATCCGTGCCCGCTCGTGAGCACGTTCACCTGGTCGCACAGTATCAGTATACGGCGGATAAGGCCCGGCGCGGCACCGACCTTTCATTAAAAACTAGGGTATGTCAGTCAAAGATACCAGAGCACTTGTATAAGCCCTCGGAGCCAGTTCGATGAGCCCCCTTCTTGGCAGTTGAGCCTTCATCCAGGCGAGGAACACTGTCAACAATGGCGAGGCCAGCTATGATGGCAGTGGAAGATTTACATATTCGGCCAGCCTACCTTAAAAAATAGAGCAATGATCCGTCGATATATGTGTTTGTGTACCGCTGAGAGGGGAGGGGGGAGCAAAATTTGGGCACCAAGTATTTCATTAATTAATAAGGATAGAATGAATGAGACGAGCGAATGTGAAGTGAATGAGGAGAATGAATGTGCTTTAGGTAGCTTTAAGGACCAGCGGAAGCCACTTGGGGCTCAATCACAGGCACCTATTTCGTGCGGTACATTGTACAAAATTATACTACTATTAGCATCCAAAAGTCCCATCTAGGAACATTTCATTGTAACCAAGGGCAAATTGCCTTATCATTACTTTTCTAAATACAACGTAATCTTTCTAATTTGGCTAGACGCACTCATTTACCTATATGGTGTTCCCAAAACTTTGACTCGCACACATATAAATTCGTGTTAGGGACGGTAGCTCAAACAACAACAAGCCGGCTGGGGTTTGGGGAATGTGTGGTGGAGGTGGCGGGGAAACACAGCACAACACATCCCCGACAGAGGCACAATCAGCAAAGGAGATAATTAGCCCAGTCTAAATATAAAGTCAACCCATGTTCAGCCTTGTAAAGTGCAGTCTCAGTTAAAATAAAGCCCGATAGTTAAATCATCAATCGGATCAGTTTCCGTTAAGGCTTGGTTGGCATTACTTTTCACACACTCATCAGCTCTCCCACTTCACACGACTCACACACGCAGCTTCCTCTGTACACACCCCTCACCAGCCACACCCGCCAAACCGCCGAAGCCACCACCCCCACACCCCACCGACGGCAGAGCCGCCACCCCTACAATTACATGTATTATTATTATATTACCACCGAGGCCTGTCTACCGTCATATTCTGCGCTGTTCTATGTCCGGTTATAGTTCATACCTTTGACGCCTTTACCCGACCAGGTGTTTTAAGTACGCAGTGACGTGTAATGGTATCTCAAGCTGACTTGTATTGCGAATTCGTTCGGGTGTAATACGTTGCAATAAAATGAAAGTGACCAGTGTGTCTGACTTACAATGGTATCATGAATGTGGTTCTAATACTTTAATGTGGCCACACCCTCCCCTTTCATCGATGTGTACATAACACCAGGGACTGCGGAACGTATGGGGCGCTGGGGCACCACGCCCCAGCCTCTCCACTGCGCGAACAGGGGGCGACGTATGGGGCGCTGGGGCACCACGCCCCAGCCTCTCCACTGCGCGAGCAAGGGGCGACGCACCTTCTTGGTCAACTCACTGAGGCTGTACTCTCTCACTGGACACTATGCTTCTCAAACGAATAAATCATCGAAGCTATACGCTGAATCACGACAGGTAGGTGATGTACACACGGCCAGAAGATATATTTGAAATTTTCCGGGTTATGTTTTTGTACTTCCAATTAATCCAAGAAACTTATTTTCTGGGTGCATAGCATGGTTTGTTTGGCTCCGCTGTTTGGAATTCAGCAAACGTAATCTTGTTGCGGTATTTAAAGCCGAGATTACGGCTACTCGGCTACTCCATCCTGGCCACTCGGTCCCAGTGGCAGATTCAGCGGAGCCTATTTTTTCCATGCTAAGTGGAATGGAAAATTCGTCAGTCATCAGAAAAAGTAATAATTATACAGGTTTATTCGCAACTCCCGAGCTAATTCTTCGCTTCCGCCATATTGCATCACCGTAGTCAGTTCGGTGAAAGTTTCTTAAAACAGCCCAGGGATCCAAAGAGCACCACAAAGTCAATGTCCCAGAGAACAACACTTCCGCGGGAACAGTCCATGACATCCTTTCCTCTTCCTCCCTTTTCAGTCAAAGCCACCTTGCTGGATAATCTGGGCACCTCAGCGAGGTTCACTGTATTCATTGTTCTCAATTGGTAACGCCCCACCCCCTATTCCCCACCCTCGGAGAGATGGTGCCCGGTTCACGAGACGAATGAACAGCTTCATTTAATTAAAAAAAAATTTGTCCTTGCTTGCCAGGTAATTTTTATGACAATTTTTGTTTATGTCAGTAGCATGCATTACTGCATGGTCTTACAGATTTGTCTTTCGGACCCGTAATTCAATAATTTTGGCATCGTTGCTTTTTAGTGAGCGATCTATTAGAAAGCCGTTTTCTGGACCTGAACCAGTGAATTGTCTGGACGCAAAACCCTGGCAAACTTGTCTTCAGTACTACCGAGGGTGTGCCCTTTTGTGTTACCGTTTGATAATAGCCACATCTTCTCTGCAACAAGAATATGTTCACAGTGCCACGAACACGCAACTCAATCAGCACGCTAACTAGGGTAGGGATTATCCCTCAAATCGTCCCTTTTTGTATCCAGGGGCGATATTGGTTAGGCTAATAAACTATTAGGCGCCCAAACAGGGCGCCTATGTTGCCACGAAGCTCGCCCAGCTGGTCCACAATGGCGGTGCCACCTTCGAGAGGGGTGCCAAGCATTCATAATGGTTATTTTGATCATGCTGGACGATTTATTACACTATGCTGCGAAGTGTGCGCATGCATCATCAGGAGGGGCGCTCGTCTGGCCCAGGAGGGCGCCTGCATTATGAACAGGAGGCCCATAAGAGTGTCTGTAAAAGTACTGTCAAGAGAGGCGCGAGAATGACCCAGGAGTGTCGCCATGTTTTCGCCACACATTTCATAAAGTGTGCTCACAATCTGCAACGACGCCTGCATTTACAACAGTCATCACCTGACCCACAATGGCGATCGAGTGGAAAGATGGCATCGACCGTCCCAGGGGGGCGCCTGCATTATCAAAGCAGCCAACTTTCCAGAAGGACGCATATCTTATCGGGAGAGAAGCATATCTAGCCAATAACGGCCCGCAGATTGCGAACAGTGGTGTCAGAATGGCCGAGAAGGACGCCTGCAGGGCACACAGCTACCCGAGCAGGTGCCTGCGTTGGCGAGACAGGCGCTTGATCCCCCCGAACGGGTATCTATGTCTTTCGTTTTTCCTTGTCTTTTGTAAATTTTATCCGGGTGGATCAACTCGATCAATCTGGTGGCCAGTTGGTTCGACTGGGTGGACACTTGTCAATCTAGTTAGCTTGCTACCCGAGTCCCTGCTTTCTAGTGGCGTTGGTGGAGTCCATGTCCCGGGCCGATAGTGCGCCCGTTGCCAAAGCCGCCCTATTGAACAGAACACAGATGTCGAGGATGCGGCGAAGGCCAGGTTATCGTACTGTGATGAGATAAGCCTCCTTCTGGCGAGGCCGAAGTTCCTCTCGAGATAGGCGCTCCGGTGGTCCGGTCACTCGGTGCCCTTTGGACCGATCAGACACACCTCCCGTGCGGGACCGGTGTGGGACCGGTGTGGGACCGATGTGGGACCGGTGTGGGACCGGTGTGGGACCGGTGCGGGACCGGTGTGGGACCGGTGTGGGACCGGTGCGGGACCGGTGTGGGACCGGTGCTCATCGGTTCCTCCAGGCCCCCTCGCCGAATCATCGAATACGCCACTCCACTTATCATTGAATCAACGCTTACAAAAAAAAACTACTCGTGTCAGTGTTGTGTCGAAGAAAGAAGAGACGGAAGTAGGGAGAGGGAATATATTTCAGCCACTGTCTCTCCCATACAGAACGGGAGGGACTCAGCATGCCTATATGGCCCTGGCAGCCATCTATGAGTGGCATCAGGGGACTCGTGCACCCGAAGTTTGTTTTGGACCAATATCTCCTGAATCATCAAAGCACGGGCTGAGCATAGATCATGGCGCGTTCCTTGCCGACCTCGTGGCGCAAAACTTGAAGATATCTTGTCAGATAAATAATGTATAACGTAATAATTGAGATCATCCCCGCCCCGCCCACAAATATCGAGTTATCGGCAATAAATATAGCTTACTGCCCCCAAGCCACCGATGACGGATGTGTTATGGCGATGGACAACTGGAAGAACTGGCGTTGATCTTTCCAAGGTTATGCTAGATCATTGGCCAACTTGAGGTCAGATGATCTTTGTGGGATTAGGAATAAATATTGGCTTAACGTGGACGCTAAAGCTGAATTCGACGTATAATTGTACCCTGGGAGTGCAAAATAGCGTCATCATGCACTATTCATGAAATGTGTAAAATTATATTAATCCTTTAACTTCACCTAACCCCTGACCTATAATGAATCGAAATATAGCAAATCACACATGCATGCTCAGAATCCCAGAATATTAAAAAGCACCATGGTGAACATATCCAGTGCGTACTTTCGACTGCTTCTACACAGGCAATGCACGAAGAGAAAAACTTGACATTTTTATTTGCAAAAAACGAAGACTTTAAAGGGATCCTGTCGGTCACACAGTAATCCCCAAACCGAAAATATGGGTATAATAGCGAGCTGATGATCTGTAATACGATTGTGAAAACATGTGAAGCGTTGCAACGACAGGGGAGGGAGGACGGAGTTTTCCAACCCCTCGGATTTTTGCAAATAGTACGCAAGCTCAAGGTGAAGGGCAGTAGGCGAGAGGGCCCAAACTTTGCACACATCCGCGCGCATTCATTGCGGAAACTTGGGTGTGAAGCTTGTCGTCAGATCACGTCAGGCTAGACCTGTGACGATTCTTTTGTAGCCGGTCCCTGCGGATTTCCGCTGATTTCACACTTTTCGAGCTTGGACCGAAATTGATGGCGGAATATACATGTTACCATTATTGAATATATATCACCATGGTTCGCGTGCACTGCTGAGTGCATTGAGCGGTCACATGATTATCTAGCATTCACGTTCTCCTGTCGCTGTGCAGATCAGGTCAAGCTACACTTGACCCACACCGGTCCCAACCGGTCCCGCACGGGAGGTGTGTCTGATCGGTCCAAAGGGCACCGAGTGACCGGACCACCGGAGCGCCTATCTCGAGAGGAACTTCGGCCTCGCCAGAAGGAGGCTTATCTCATCACAGTACGATAACCTGGCCTTCGCCGCATCCTCGACATCTGTGTTCTGTTCAATAGGGCGGCTTTGGCAACGGGCGCACTATCGGCCCAGGACATGGACTCCACCAACGCCACTAGAAAGCAGGGACTCGGGTAGCAAGCTAACTAGATTGACAAGTGTCCACCCAGTCGAACCAACTGGCCACCAGATTGATCGAGTTGATCCATCCGGATAAAATTTACAAAAGACAAGGAAAAACGAATGACATAGATACCCGTTCGGGGGGATCAAGCGCCTGTCTCGCCAACGCAGGCACCTGCTCGGGTAGCTGTGTGCCCTGACAATGCAGGCGTCCTTCTCGGCCATTCTGACACCACTGTTCGCAATCTGCGGGCCGTTATTGGCTAGATATGCTTCTCTCCCGATAAGATATGCGTCCTTCTGGAAAGTTGGCTGCTTTGATAATGCAGGCGCCCCCTGGGACGGTCGATGCCCTCTTTCCACTCGATCGCCATTGTGGGTCAGGTGATGACTGTTGTAAATGCAGGCGTCGTTGCAGATTGTGAGCACACTTTATGAAATGTGTGGCGAAAACATGGCGACACTCCTGGGTCATTCTCGCGCCTCTCTTGACAGTACTTTTACAGACACTCTTATGGGCCTCCTGTTCATAATGCAGGCGCCCTCCTGGGCCAGACGAGCGCCCCTCCTGATGATGCATGCGCACACTTCGCAGCGTAGTGTAATAAATCGTCCAGCATGATCAAAATAACCATTATGAATGCTTGGCACCCCTCTCGAAGGTGGCACCGCCATTGTGGACCAGTTGGGCGAGCTTCGTGGCAACATAGGCGCCCTGTTTGGGCGCCTAATAGTTTATTAGCCTAACCAATATCGCCCCTGGATACAAAAAGGGACGATTTGAGGGATAATCCCCACCCTAGTTAGCGTGCTGATTGAGTTGCGTGTTCGTGGCACTGTGAACATATTCTTGTTGCAGAGAAGATGTGGCTATTATCAAACGGTAACACAAAAGGGCACACCCTCGGTAGTACTGAAGACAAGTTTGCCAGGGTTTTGCGTCCAGACAATTCACTGGTTCAGGTCCAGAAAACGGCTTTCTAATAGATCGCTCACTAAAAGCAATGATGCCAAAATTATTGAATTACGAGTCCGAAAGACAAATCTGTAAGACCATGCAGTAATGCATGCTACTGACATAAACAAAAATTGTCATAAAACTTACCTGACAAGCAAGGACAAATTTTTGTATTTTATTAAATGAAGCTGGTCATTCGTCTCGTGAACCGGGCACCATTTCTCCGAGGGTGGGGAATAGGGGGTGGGGCGTTACCAATTGAGAACAATGAATACAGTGAACCTCGCTGAGGTGCCCAGATTATCCAGCTAGGTGGCTTTGACTGAAAAGGGAGGAAGAGGAAAGAATGTCATGGACTGTTCCCGCGGAAGTGTTGTTCTCTGGGACATTGACTTTGTGGTGCTCTTTGGATCCCTGGGCTGTTTTAAGAAACTTTCACCGAACTGACTACGGTGATGCAATATGGCGGAAGCGAAGAATTAGCTCGGGAGTTGCGAATCAACCTGTATAATTATTACTTTTTCTGATGACTGACGAATTTTCCTTTCCACTTAGCATGGAAAAATAGGCTCCGCTGAATCTGCCACTGGGACCGAGTGGCCAGAATGGAGTAGCCGAGTAGCCGTAATCTCGGCTTCAAATACCGCAACAAGATTACGTTTGCTGAATTCCAAACAGCGGAGCCAAACAAACCATGCTATGCACCCAGAAAATAAGTTTCTTGGATTAATTGGAAGTACTAAAACATAACCCGGAAAATTTCAAATATATCTTCTGGCCGTGTGTACATCACCTACCTGTTGTGATTCAGCGTATAGCTTCGATGATTTATTAGTTTGAGAAGCATAGTGTCCAGTGAGAGAGTACAGCCTCAGTGAGTTGACCAAGAAGGTGCGTCGCCCCCTGCTCGCGCAGTGGAGAGGCTGGGGCGTGGTGCCCCAGCGCCCCATACGTTCCGCAGCCCCTGGTGTTATGTACACATCGATGAAAGGGGAGGGTGTGGCCACATTAAAGTATTAGAACCACATTCATGATACCATTGTAAGTCAGACACACTGGTCACTTTCATTTTATTGCAACGTATTACACCCGAACGAATTCGCAATACAAGTCAGCTTGAGATACCATTACACGTCACTGCGTACTTAAAACACCTGGTCGGGTAAAGGCGTCAAAGGTATGAACTATAACCGGACATAGAACAGCGCAGAATATGACGGTAGACAGGCCTCGGTGGTAATATAATAATAATACATGTAATACAATAATAATAAAAGTAAGCGGCCACTGGCAGCCAGAAAAGTATCAGCCCAATGATACAGGCTTCGCTCCTTTCATTTCCGTTGCCGCGTAACTGGGGACTTCCATGAACACCACCGCACCGACAGCACACGTGGCGCCAGTGGACCACTACGTCAGTGACAGTGTTCGCAGTTGCTGCCCAGCAGTGCCTTGGTGGAGACGAACTTGGCGAAGACGAAGTAGCCGAGCGCTGCGCCGCCGCACACCGATATCATCACCCACGAGCTGTACGTCATCACGGCCAGCATGAGGAAGTAGCTGGTGGTCACCTGCAGACGGGGGTGTGCGTGAGGTAGAGAAAGAGAGAGAAAGAGAGATAGAGCCATAGCTAATCATAGAGTGATTTGACGGGTGTGTGTGAAGCCTCTCCAGACTCGAGAAACAGAAAATTGCCGAGATACTCTTCCAAATGTATTCGTAATCGCGGGGTTATGACCTATCGCTACACTTGTACGCTTATCGACCACCATCATAGGCAACCGTTTAGTTGAGACAGAGTTACATCTGATGAGTCTTAGATAAGCGGCTACAATTTAGTGAGAGGATAAAACTTAAGATATCCGGTGCTAACAAGCCGCCATTCAGTAAAAGTCGCACCGTATTTCCACCTATTGGACGCTGTTCAACATTACAGCCACCCAGATGCAGTGCTGCATTACAATGATTGCATTCCATGTCGCATGGCGACTTCATAGATACTGTACCGCATTACCGGCAATTGAATGCTGTGCTGCATAACTGAACAGTTGTTTTTCCGCGTCACAATTGTGTGGATGCTGTGCCGCATTACCACTATTTGGATACTGTTCCGCATCATAACTGTTTGGACGTTGCGCCGCACAAACAATTGGTCTTGAAGTTGTGTCGAATTACCACAAGCTGGATGCTGTGCCCCGTTGCTACTGACTATGCTGCTCGGTATTCTTGCGCTACTGGCTAGTCCAAATTCACCGAGCCCGGAGTCAGGCGCCCATTCAAAAGTGGCAGCGAAAAGCAGATAGGTGTTGGCCATCACCTGTAGGCGAACTGCTCAATCGGAAGCGAGTAACTAACACAGGGAGCGCACATTGTAATCACCCTGGACTGGTGGGGATGTCCCAGTCGTTCCCGGTACTCAACCGGCCCCAGCGAAAGGAAATCATGGAATTGCCATTTACGCGATTTACGCATCTCCTTCAAATTAACTGCAATTTAAACGATGCAATTTAAGCGATGGCATGGCAAAATTAAATCACATAATGATTTGAATGCTAGAATGCTTAGTATCAGGGGTGTTGTTTTGTATACGTTTGAGGAGATAGGGGCCCCTCAATGTTTGCTTCACCCCCAATAATTTCAACTTTTAACATGGGACCCTGTAGGGTGTGCCCCCAATCCATTTGGACCTCTCCATTGCCTTCATGTATTTTGCCCCCCCGCAATAATTTTTGCAAATCAATACCCATGCTTAGCATTATGCAGACCAAAATAAAGTAGCGATTGCTTACCTGTACAAGGTGCAAAAACGACTGCAACCTGAAAACAAAAATACAATCAGAATGTTTAAAAACACGTGCACACAACTCCCGGTAGCAGGAAGCATGTTAAAATCGTGTACCATAAGTGCCAATCGGGACACTAAGTGAATGCATATATCGCTAATGGCATCTTGGTGAGGTAGTGACTTGCACCATCGCTCTTTGTGATGGTTTCCTTTCCCTATAATGCTGCTCAGCTGGCATATACGCAGCTGAGCAGCACACCTGACTAGAGTGAGCGCCAGCGAGGGCGAAGCCAGCACATGTCGAATGCATTAAAGCTCCCATGTACGTCGTACAAAGTTCACCTGAATGCAACTAATACACGAATGTGTTGACGAGCGAGGTGGAGGCCCGATCGATTCTATTCCCGTGCGCCTGGTGCACGGGTTCATTTCATCGGAGCCGCCCGATCGGCACGCATTTGCACAGTAATAACGTTTTGGTTACACTGATTCGCGTCCCAATTGCGTCACTCAGGGTCATATGTGCTATTTAAATTGATGCTTGCCACCTGTTATCCCAATATTCTTCCGGAAGTATTCGTAGTATTTGTAAACATGTAATATGCTCTTGAGTAAGTAATATATAAATAATCAATTGTAAAAATCGTAGCATGCTGTAAAACATAAATAAAAGGTTTCCAGGGGTATTTCCGCTCGCAGATAACCAAAAAAAGGAGTTTCACATTGCAATGAGAATTGAATGCCGCCGTAAATCGCCTTCTTTGAACAAATATTGAGACATTGTGATGACAATTGACCAATTTGAACATGAAAACAGGATATTTGGATCTGCGTGAGAAAATCAGAACATAAAATGCGACGCTGCATTTTATGTTCTGATTTTCTCACTCAGATCCCAACATCCTTGTCACTTCCAAAGCTACCAAATTTCATCACAATATCACTCGTAAAGTCACAATATTTGTCCAGAGAAAGGGATTGCGGAGGCATTCTCGCCTGGCCTACAATGCATCTCGCAATTCAGCCCGCACTCGCCACCCGCCGGCACTCGCCACCCGCCGGCACTCGCCACCCGCCGGCACTCGGCACCCGCCGGCACTCGCCCCCGCCCGTACTCGCCACCCGCCGGCACTCGCCACCCGCCGGCACTCGGCACCCGCCGGCACTCGGCACCCGCCGGCACTCGGCACCCGCCGGCACTCGGCACCCGCCGGCACTCGCCACCCGCCGGCACTCGCCACCCGCCGGCACTCGCCACCCGCCGGCACTCGGCACCCGCCGGCACTCGCCACCCGCCGGCACTCGCCACCCGCCGGCACTCGGCACCCGCCGGCACTCGCCACCCGCCGGCACTCGCCACCCGCCGGCACTCGGCATCCATCCAATATGGCCATCGGGTGGTCGAGTGGCCGATGGCTTGTATTCCGGCATCTCGAGTTCAATCCCGGGGATGGATGAAGCTTTTTTGTCTTGCTATTGGTAATATAATTTGGTGAATACATCGCACCCGAAAGCACCTTGGCCCTGCATGCATGCTTGGAGGTGCGTGGCTGTATAAGCACTGAAGATCACGAGCCTATGACCGACATACACGGAGATTCGACTGTACTTGAGCTCTTTTAACACTTGACCTCGCTCGTCTAATACCCGCATAGTCGCCTTATCGCGCGCGCCGGCGGGGCGACGTCCGCCCACCCTCCTACCTTTCGACTATGCCTCATAAATGGGCAGGATATTGTAATGAAACATTGTGGCTTTGTTGAACATCGACAAGTCCATCCTATGCAAAAATACGTCTTTGAAATCCATTGGTAAATATAAGCACCGCTGGGATACAAAATGGACCGGCCGGCCGCATGGCCGCCGAGCGTTCAAGGTTACAAGGGTTTCGTCAGCGTTGTGGCTTGGAGGCGCGGTGTGCCCGCCGATCTCGACCTCATTTGACCCTGAAGGCATTGACCTCGGGCCATAAACCTTATACTGAAACAAGATACCTACAGCTGCAATCTATCCCCAAATTGTGTGCTTCAGTACATTCAGTAGTTTCCGAGATATTTGAGGGGAGGGGAATCCACTCCCCTCCGGTCCGCGTTTTGTGAGAAACCCTCCGGTGGGCGTGTTGATCTGATTTAATACCAGGTGGGACGTGCGCATAATTGGTGGATCGAAATATCAATGCCTACCGCTAACAACTGTAAAGATTGTGGATTGAATCATATTTTAAAATGCTTGAGCTCACCCAAGGACATGTTGGCAAAGTTCCATCGGCGCATACGTCGGTGTTACATTACAAAAATCACTGAGTCGTTCAAAGCTAAGGCTCACTGCCAGCCGGCACGAGCGGAAGCAACGTGTCCGAGGGAGGTGTGGCCATGTGACGTCACAACTCACACGTGTCCGAGGGAGGTGTGGCCACGTGACGTCACAACTCACCCGTGTCAGAGGGAGGTGTGGTCATGTGACGTCACAACTCACCCGTGTCCGAGGGAGGCGTGGTTATGTGACGTCACAACTCACCCGTGTCCGAGGGAGGCGTGGCCGTGTGGCGGACGCCTCTCAGCCATGATGATTCTGCAACACACGGTAGAACCCGGTAGAACCCGGTAGAAGGTAGCGAAATAAATGGAAGAGGTCGCACGGCAGGTGCGAAGACAAACTGAAAACCGGTCTAATGTGCACTGGTGAGTCTTACCCGTTCAAGTCACATCTGAAATAGTCCTTGGAGGAAACGCACATGTGGCATGAAGGATGGCTTGGAGGATAATGCAACTGCTTCTACTTAGCTGCAACTCCGGCCGCAATGGAAATGTTACGACAATATGCGTCACAAGGTAGAGGGTCCACCGGTGGCGCTCGACCATCATTTGTTTCATGGATTGGTATCAACAGGTCTAGACGATGCATCGAAACGAGTGATTAATATAATGCACAATGACCCGTACACTAGCAATAGGAGGGGGAGGGATCTACTCATGCCCTTTTATGAATGCAAACACTGTATTTGATTCAGGAGTGAGAACACAGCACATCTGCACATTGAAAGGAGCAAGGTATAATTTTAGTGCAAGATAAAAGCATTAGATGCACGAAGATGTTCCACGAATGATCATTGCACCTCCCAGCTGTGTATGGACCCAGGTTCTGAGAAAAGATTCAAGTTTGGTGCAACTATTGGAATCTTATGGTGGGTCATGGGGGTTTAAGCAAACGATAAGTCCTATAAGCATTTTAAAGTAGCCACGACATCATATCCAGAGCGCACATGCCATGATATAACGCGTCATATTCAGCCGTCAACAGGGAATGAATGCATGGTTTATAGTACGCTAGCTTGAGCAAGCGGCTTACCATCAGGCTCAAGACTCTGTTTAGCAGAGAATCCCACCTTCGTCACCACTCGTTTCCCGATGCTGGTTCAATAACAAACGGAACATGTCACCATTTTCAGGAAGCACACAGTCAAGGACAGAAAGTACACCAGCGATCAGACTCGAGCCAGCTACCTGCCACCCACGATGGTGTTCCGTGCGCCAGTCTTCTCAAGATAGTGGCCTCGTGCTCACCTGCCGATTCCTCGTGCTCACCTTGAGGCCTCATCTGTCGGCATTGAGTCCTCACCTGTAGGCATTGAGGCTTCACCTGTCGGCCTTGATGCCTCACCTTTCGGCCTTGAGTTATCAGCTGTCGGCCTTGAGACCTCACCTGCGACCTTGAGTCTAACATGTGACCTTGAATCCTCACCTGTGGGCCTTGAGGCCTCATCCGCCCGCCTTGAGTCTCACTTGTCGGCCTTGAGGCCTCACCTGTCGGCCTTGAGTCTCACCTGCCGACCTTGAGGCCCTCGTAGAGCGAGGCCAACAAAACGAGCCCTAAGCACGAGTACACCCACTCTACGGTGGTGTCCACGGTAAACCCTTTGAACCACAGCTGCATCTTGCTGCCACCGTAGAATACCATCTGAAACCGACCCACACACTCTTCTCAGCACACATTCTGAGATGAACACTGTTCAAAGGTGATATGGCAAGCCTACAATGCAAAAGAGAAAGGAGTGAAAGAAGTAGGAATTGGAACGCAATGGCGAAAAACGTTGCGAGGATTTATAAAACATCACGGTCGAGTCGGTTGGGGTCGGGCTTCTCATTTGGTTTGCTTTACACACACACACACACACGAGTAGATCAGATTATAACTTTTCTCGTTGGTCACTGGCGGATCTAGTCGGGCATTGGGGCCAACCCCCTCCCAGAGACCGATTATTGCGGAAATCGTTCACTAGGATTGCATTTTCTCGACATATGCTAATATTTTTACAGAAAATATTGCCTTAAATGGACCCAACCAAAAATAGCTCTTCAAATCTGGAGAGTTTTCGAAATCTGTGATTTATTTCACTTTTCCCCTCCCCAACCTTTCGTTTTGGATAAATCCCTGTCTTTGGAAATAGTCGTTTGTACGATATTTCTCGGAGCACCTGTAGTAGAACACTTTCTGTAAGGCAGCTTGAGCTGATTTTTAGATTTGGACTATATTTCGCAGCAGTCTGTTTGCTGTCATGAAACAACTGCGCCTGTTTGGTACAGTCCAACTTAATCACTATTTTAGTGGCTTTTGTAAAAGCTTGGAACATTTCCCATATGCATCAGGATACCTTTGCATTGTGAAATTGCTTCGGGTACCAGTGGCATCCTCATACCAAAAGTGCCAGATCTAGAAACTTCTAAAACGAAACAAGATATGGCAGCGAGAGTGGGTTCTGCTCGGTAACTCCTGTAGTTGATGCCAGGTGATGCTTTCTGTAGGTAGGTGTGTGTTGTCGAACACCGGAGTATCTCACGTACATTTCCCTGATGTTGCCAATCCGAAATTAGCTAAAGCTGTCCTACACGCGTTCCACAATAGGTGTCCGGAAAGCTTCGTGCACGCACTCCACATGCTTTGCTTCACGCATGCACCCCACATGCTTTTGACACCCATTTCTCCAAATGCAGGACATACTCTAGTTGTTTGCCTTTTCGCTCCAGACAGAGTGCTGCATTCTTCTCAGATACAAGTATGGCTTCCCTCTATGTGCGCAGTGATGCTTTGCTCTCACAGCTGCCTTCACCGTTTCTCGTAAATTCGCAGATAGTGTTGGGGTAGCATTTTGTACACAATAGACAGCAAGTGTCGGCATACAAATGAGCCAGGAGGTGTGAGGTCGAGCGGGCACGCGCCCACGGAACATACTCCTTTGCTGCGATCAAGTGCCCCCAAACTGCTTATGCAGCCATTCACGCGCCTTGCAGGCGGTGTGGGGTGGTGCCTGGTCTGCTAGAATCTTGCAGGGTGTTGTTGCATCCACTACATGGCTGTCTCGGCTCCCGTAGAAATTATCCAGCACTTCACGGCATCGCTGCCTCAGGCTCTTGTAGAACTTCTCTCCCCTGCTCCCCACGGCATCGCTGTCTTGGCTCTCGTAGAACTTCCCCAGCACCCCACGGCATCGCTGCCTTAGGATCTCATAGAACTTCCCCAGCACCCCACGGCATCGCTGCCTTAGGATCTCATAGAACTTCCCCAGTACCCCACGATGTCGCTGTCTCAGGCTCTCGTGGAACTTCTCCAGCACCCCACGGCATCGCTGCCTTAGGATCTCATAGAACTTCCCCAGTACCCCACGGCATCGCTGCCTTAGGATCTCATAGAACTTCCCCAGTACCCCACGGCATCGCTGCCTTAGGATCTCATAGAACTCAGCCCCCCGACATCCTCCCTTAGAATCTCTTAGAATCCCAGCACCCCACGGCGTCGCTGCCTTAGGATCTCATAGAACTTCCCCAGTACCCCACGGCATCGCTGCCTTAGGATCTCATAGAACTTCCCCAGCACCCCACGGCATCGCTGCCTTAGGATCTCATAGAACTTCCCCAGTACCCCACGGCATCGCTGCCTTAGGATCTCATAGAACTTCCCCAGTACCCCACGGCATCGCTGCCTTAGGATCTCATAGAACTTCCCCAGTACCCCACGGCATCGCTGCCTTAGGATCTCATAGAACTTCCCCAGTACCCCACGGCATCGCTGCCTTAGGATCTCATAGAACTTCCCCAGCACCCCACGGTGTCGCTGCCTTAGGATCTCATAGAACTTCCCCAGTACCCCACGGTGTCGCTGCCTTAGGATCTCATAGAACTTCCCCAGCACCCCACGGTGTCGCTGCCTTAGGATCTCATAGAACTTCCCCAGTACCCCACGGTGTCGCTGCCTTAGGATCTCATAGAACTTCCCCAGTACCCCACGGCATCGCTGCCTTAGGATCTCATAGAACTTCCCCAGTACCCCACGGTGTCGCTGTCTCAGGCTCTCATAGAACTTCCCCAGCACTCCACGGCATCGCACGTTGACCGCAACAGCTTGGCCTCTGCAGTCCGAAAACCAATAATGCGAGATCACATCTCGGCTTCCCATGGCGCATTATGCCGTGCATTTCTCACTATGAAGTGGCCTTTCAGCCACCTCGTGGGGTGGGCCTTAACCACCCCACGGCAGGCAAGGAGAATTTGCGGACTCTCGGTATCGTGTCGTTTAGACACGAACACTCCGTAATGTCGCAATGCATCTTCAAAGAAGTTTAAAGAAGTTCAAAGGTTATTTTCGAAGACGTGAAAAGTAGTTGTTGAAGTGGAATGCATATATACGCTGATTAGCAAATTATACGTATTCTAAGGAAAAGTGAACAATATTTCATATATAGATGGAGTGTGATCGCAAAGACGAATACAATGATCAAGATCGATTCTGAACTTAGTTGCGACGGTTGCAAATCCTGCGCATCATGTACAAAAATAAACTGGATGAAATCGTGTAGCTGGGAGATTGTGTCTTGATAATGTATTATGCTATTCTATTCTGCATTATTATATTGTGTATTTCAATGCACTATATGAATAACATCAGTGATACATTTGTATAAGTAAGTTCAGAAGTTGTCTTTGATGCGCAATCTTTGCATCATTACACAAACATTACACTACGTTTCTTTATCATTTTATTCAGTCGAGTTTTGCAAACACGGACGCATATGTATGACATATTGTTCTCGTATTCTCAACATGTGCTTAATGTCCTAACCGCATAACGTGTTCACCAATGTTCTTCGTGCCAAAGCACATTTTGGAAGACAACGCTGTATACAATAAAGTATATAGAGTTATGGCGACGAAACACGGGGGGAGACCGCATATTCTCTTTGCCCCTGGAATTATAACTAATTATCTGCATGTGTCATCTAGAAATATTGACACGCACCTACCCTAAAGGCGGAAGGCATGCGTTTGTTCTTACTTAACATACCGATAGGTGCTGGTGCCAAAATAATTGAAGGCATGTTCGGCCTGGTTCGTCCAATAACTACAGATGTTAACATGAGAACCTAAAGGTTAGCCACTCCAATGCGTTTTGGAATGGGCAGCTTTAGCATTGGCCGGCACATCCAGCAATGTATTTAGAGCTCCACCCGTCCTCTCCCGGGGATTGTGTTGGTCGGTTTGCTTCACACGACTATATACACCTGTCAGTGATGTGCAAACAATCAAAATATAGTCAATATTGCGCTGCGAGGATACGCACATACGCACAAAAACCGCCCATCGCCTGCTTGCGACAGGCATTTCACTATGATGAAAATTATATGAGTCTACTGCAACACGAAGAAATAAATCAGGGAAGCAGGGCATGTCAGAATAGCATCGCTGAGGGTGCACCTTGTCGCCTAGAGCATGCCTTCTGCAACTCTACGCACCGATACGATAGAGCCATTGTCGCGCAGTTCACGCTGAACGATACGTACGCTATAAGGGACTGTTGCCACTGGACCGGCGACGCCCAATGCCAGCAGGTGCTCTCGATGCTACGTCACATGCTGACAAAACACGGCCAGTTGCCTATGGGTGCGTGAGGGACGGATCAACTTCTAAATGAATGAGGATGATGCATACATGGTAGGCGATACTGGGAAAAGTGTGCTACTTCCGCTGAACATGACGCAAAATAATAATAATACCAAAGAACGAGTAAGTTATTTAGTGGTGGCGAATATACGGTTTTCTTATCCCACATGCAACACCGAGTCGTGGTGTGGGTCGCCGGTTGGTGACCTGAACCACCCTCGGGCAATGTCTGAGTCGTCAGTCCGGCAGACGCATCCTCGAGACGAGTACCGGTAGAGACGCGCCACCAGGAACACTTTCACGAGCATCGCTTCGACGGCAACGTGTGTAACAGACAATCTCATTGCGCTAGTCGGCCGGGTGAGGTGCAACACCAGAAAACAAAATAACTCGGTAGAACATGATGTGATTTCTGGGCATACATCAACCATACGCTGCATGTCGTAGGGAGCTCGCTGAGGCTCTTCCACATCTGTGTGACGCTATCAGCACAGACACTGTGCGGATGCAGTGAGGCAGCTATGCCGTGGCTTCCCCACAGAACAGACGCACGGATCGTACCTGCATCATCATCATGGCTTCAGCGGCGCGCTCGTCTCCATCGAGAGCCGTCTGCTGAGACAGGCCGGCGCCAACTTCAGAACCGCCTGCAGATCGGACGGCCGATGGGACGGGCGGCAGGTCTCGGCCCGGCGCGTCCAGAACAGTCGCCGGCCGGCCAGCCCCGGGCCAACTGGCGGCGGCCGATCGGGGTCCGCCTGCGGGGGGGGGGGGGGCGATGGTTGTCAGCTGACGAGGTCTGGGCAGCTGCTGACAGCTTACTCTGGCAACTTACATGCGGTAAACGCGGCGACAGTTGCTGGTGTGCGACAAGTTTTGACAGAATTCTGCGGTGATGATGTAATTCTGTGATGAAATTCTGATCTCATGATGACTTGCATCATTCTCGAATAATACTCATGATTGAAATTATGTGCTGCTTATTGCTTCCATAAATTCCAGTTCAAGTTTTATCAAGGCCACCCGACCAGCCCACCAGCCGTGTCTTACCTGGACAGCCTGACCAGCCCACCAGCCGTGTCTTACCTGAGCAGCCTGACTAGCCCACCAGTCGTGTCTTACCTGGGCAGCCTGACCAGCCGTGTCTTACCTGGGCAGCCTGACCAGCCCACCAGCTGTGTCTTACCTGAGCAGCCTGACCAGCCCACCAGCCGTGTCTTACCTGAGCAGCCTGACTAGCCCACCAGTCGTGTCTTACCTGGGCAGCCTGACCAGCCCACCAGCTGTGCTTACCTGGGCAGCCTGACCAGCCCACCAGCCGTGTCTTACCTGGGCAGCCTGACCAGCCGTGTCTTACCTGAGCAGCCTGACCAGCCCACCAGCCGTGTCTTACCTGGACAGCCTGACCAGCCGTGTCTCACCTGGGCAGCCTGACCAGCCCACCAGCCGTGTCTTACCTGGGCAGCCTGACCAGCCCACCAGCCGTGTCTTACCTGGGCAGCCTGACCAGCCCACCAGTCGTGTCTTACCTGGGCAGCCTGACCAGCTCACCAGCCGTGTCTTACCTGGGCAGCCTGACCAGCCCACCAGCCGTGTCTTACCTGGGCAGCCTGACCAGCCCTACCAGCCACCAGCCGTGTCTTACCTGGGCAGCCTGACCAGCCCACCAGCGTGTCTTACCTGGGGCCGCCTGACCACCCCACCAGCCGTGTTACCTGGACAGCCTGACCAGCCGTGTCTTACCTGGGCAGCCTGACCCACCAGCACCTGGCCCCCACCAGCCGTGTCTTACCTGGGCAGCCTGGCCAGCCCACCAGCCGTGTCTTACCTGGGCAGCCTGACCAGCCCACCAGCCGTGTCTTACCTGGGCAGCCTGACCAGTTCTTACCTGGGCAGCGACCAGCCCACCAGCCGTGTCTTACCTGGGCAGCCTGACCAGCCCACCAGCCGTGTCTTACCTGCGCCCTCGTGTCTTACCTGAGCAGCCTGACCAGCCCACCAGCCGTGTCTTACCTGGGCAGCCTGACCAGCCCACCACGTGTCTTACCTGGGCAGCCTGACCAGCCCACCAGCCTGCGTGTCTTACCTGGGCAGCCTGGCCAGCCCACCAGTCGTGTCTTACCTGAGCAGCCTGACCAGCCCACCAGTCGTGTCTTACCTGGGCAGCCTGACCAGCCCACCAGTCGTGTCTTACCTGGGCAGCCTGGCCAGCCCACCAGCCGTGTCTTACCTGAGCAGCCTGACCAGCCCACCAGCCGTGTCTTACCTGAGCAGCCTGACCAGCCCACCAGTCGTGTCTTACCTGAGCAGCCTGACCAGCCCACCAGTCGTGTCTTACCTGAGCAGCCTGACCAGCCCACCAGCCGTATCTTACCTGGGCAGCCTGACCAGCCCACCAGCCGTGTCTTACCTGGACAGCCTTACCAGCCGTGTCTTACCTGGGCAGCCTGACCAGCCGTGTCTCACCTCGACGGCCTGACCAGCCCACCAGCCGTGTCTTACCTGGGCAGCCTGACCAGCCGTGTCTCACCTGGATTGCCTGCCGGTGCCGCCTTGGACAGCTGGACGACGACAGCCAGGAGGAGCCCCGCACATCGCGCACTGACCGGCGTCATGGTGGGCAGTGACCTGGGATACCTGGCGGGACGAGCGGAAGGACACGTCGAGGCAGTAGCGACCCTGCACGACTCCGTCCGGCACCCGGTCTGGCCGCTCGCCGACGCGCCGGTCAGCTATCGGATCCTTCAGTCAAGTGCGATTGGTATGTACCGGCGTCGGCCATAGATGATAATGGAGATGTTGTATAATGCACAAGCGTGAAATGTACGTCACTGGTGATTTGAGACGCACTCGAGTGGACTTCGGCTCCGTCGCCGATGATCACTGATAGGCTAGCTGCCGATGCCCACCGATAGCAATGGTGTGTCTGTCAGTTTTGCTGGGATAAGTGAAGTACACACTCGCTGTGGCCAGATACTCAAGGACACAGGCATATTGAGGGATGGGGAAGTCGATCTTGCCGTACACTGCAACGTTCATGCAAGGCCCATCGACATCGTCTTCAACAAACCAACCACATGACACTGAGTAATGCTAGACAATGCTCATTACGGGCGAATTTTGTTTTAACAAAATGTCCGAGAAATTCCAGTTATAAGCTTGGACTGCGGTCCCGGAACTTAGATAATAAACAGTAAAACTATTATAACACAATTTACACCCGTGGTGCTCATATTTGCAATGTGCATCCCGCGTTCCGTTTGTTCTTTCGTTCCTTCGTGCCTTCGTGTATTTAGCATCGAATCCGGTCATTCAGCTTTTCATCTTTGCGTGCCAATCTTACGAAGGGCAAACATTTTCACAAATGCTCAGGTTCATGACCACAAAAAGCCAGTGCACATGCATACGGCAAACCATCGCAAAAACAAGCGAAAAAACAATTTATTTGGGATGAATCGTCTTGGATCCGAATCGTCGGACCCGACTCGGCTCAGCCGCTCGCAGGCATTCGCCACACCGGCAGCTGCAGCCGACTGCTGCGCTCGGAACCCCGCCGGTGACGTCACGAGGCTTGATCCTAGCGCCAGCTGTGTTTATTTACCAGCGTCTGGCCGCCGATGACGTCACAAGGCCGACTGCCGTCGCCAGCTGTTTGCTGCTGCTCCCGACTCGCGCGGCTGCTGTGCCGGGTTTGGTGTGCGTTTCTGGGTTTGCGTCAGGCGGGGGACTGTGCTGGAGAGTGGAGCTGGCACGCGCCTCGCCTGGTGAAGGGAAAGTACGTTGCGAGCACGTCGTTGCGTTTTAAGCATGATCGGTCAAGGACAAATTGGCGAAGAAGTTGCTGACACATGACGTCAAACAGTCTTAATCAGTATGCATGGGTGTAACCACTGGGGCGCTGGGGGGGACAAGTTCCCCCAATTTCTGAAAAATGGCGAAGTGTCCCCCTCAATTTTGTCCGTCACCCCCCCCCAACCCTCAGCTACCTGAGCGCATGATCGTTGCAAAATTATACTTAATCATTTATAAAGTGAAAATATATATTCAAGAGAATCACCAAAAATACTAGAAGCCGATCTAGCCAATCAACGGGTTACACAGGCTATATGTCGTCACAAAATCTCCGAATGGTAAATCAGCAAACGTTATAAATTTCTTCTTCCAGACTATTCTTGAATAATATGAACCCTGAGTTTTTGTTTCGCATGGGTGGAAAATTGTGCCTTGCGAGGCAACAAATTTGCATTATCGCAAGGCTTTGTCGTCTTAGATTGCATGCCCCTGCGCATATATTGATATACCTTGAACACACGTGACTCTGGGTATCCTTGGGTATCTTCAAGATCATGTAGGGGAGTCATGGAAAGCCTTAAGCAAGTATGTCAAGTTAACGTCGTATTCGTATTCAGCGACGTGTTCGCCAGATGCGTATTTGTATTGGCATCGGTTTATGATTGTTCGAATCAATTACCGCAAATGCTTCTGCTTGCACTGAAGACGTTGGAAGCAACTACATAGGTCTCACATTGCCACTTTAACGGTCAAGGTCCAACGCAAACCGGTTTCTCTCATTTTTCTTCGTTTTCACCCAAACCTGCCCAAATCTGGTATCAAGCAATAGCCTGTGGTGAAACATCGTGAAACATTTCAAACCGGTACATGACAAGGTCAACCTTCTAGATCAAAAGTTAGCTTGATTTATTAGATGGCGATATTGAAGCGATGTCCACCGAACGCGAGGTTCGGTTGCTGTCGCTTCAATTTCCATCAAATGGGCGTCATTCGACGTGACTAGTTATGCGGTATCAGAAAGTTAACCAATCGAATTGTTGTTCAAGGGCAAAGGCCAAGCTGATCATCAGGCCTGCTCAAATTTGTTTTTGTTTTCGCTCAAACCATCCAAATCTGGTATCAAGCAATAACCAGTGGTGAACACTCGAGTAACATTTCAAACCGGGACATGTCAGGGTCAAAGGTTTTATTAAGTTTTCGATGACCTCGCGTTTCGTAGCTATTTCTTCAATTTGCAGAAAATGGATGTCATTCGACGTCGCTTGTTATGCGGTATCAGAAAGTTGATAATTCGAAATCATCTCGACGAGTCAAAATTCAAGCTAATTTATTCCGTCGCCTCACATTTTTTTTTGTTTTCGTTTTCCCCAAGCCTACCCAGATCTACTATCAAGCGATAGCCCATGGTGAACACTCGAGTAACATTTTGAAACCGGGATATATAAAGGTCAAACCTTAAGGTCAAAGGCCAGTTTGAATTCTTCGAAGTCCTCGCGCCTCGTCGCTATGTCTTCAATTTGCATCAAGTGGGAGTCATTCGACGTGCTGTGAGGTACTCTAGCAAACTGTTCAGAAATCACATTAACTTTCAAAGTCAATGGTCGAGCTCATTTCTTCGGTCGCCCCGCGTTTCTTCGTTTTCTCCCAAAGCTACCCATGTTTGGTATCAAGAGATAGCCCGTGGGCAAACCTCGAGCAACATTTCAACCCGGGACAGGTCAGGTCAAGCCTCAATTCAAGGTTAGTTATATTTTTTCAAAGTCCTCGCGTTTCGCCGCTATCGCTTTAATTTGCATTATGTGAGTGTCATTCGACGTGGCTTGCCGTACCGTATCATAATTTTGAGATATCGAAATAATTTCAAAGGTGTCGAAGGTCCGCTGTGTGTACAATGATTGAGTGTTATAGGAATAGGAGGATCAAATCTGTTTTTGCTTGCAGCCGTTGCGATAGCAGGTACTCATATCCTATGTGACTAGGGGCTCCCCCAAGAAATCCCGTCATAGCCTGATCGGACGGCGCTCTCATCGCTGGTTTTTAATTTACACTGCCACATTGCTGTTCTGGACATGTAAAATGCAGATCTTTTTCAAATTGTCCGCTTTCATCTTAATGGTTCAACGGAAGTTGTCAAATTTTGAAGTGAAGCCACACGTCAATGCGCACAACTTTATAACTAGCCGGGGTTCATAACCACGAGAGAGCAGTGTTGTAATCAGGGGTGGATCCAGGATTTGTCATGGGGGCGCTTGTCTGGAGGGGCGCCAATTCTTTGAAGCGCGCCTCTAGCTGCAAAATTCGAGGGGCGGGATGCACTCGACCCTTCCCGAAGGGGCGCCTTTCCTTCCAAGGGGTCCCTTTTTCTTTAATATGGGTATTTCTGGCTGAGAGAAAAAAAATCGAGCGGGTACACTGGAACCTCTTCAGGGGGCACATGCCCTCAGAGCCACACCCTTTATCCGCCTTTGTTGTCATTGCATCGAAATGTGTCCCCGTAAAACAGGAAAGCATGGGAAAGGTAAGCAAGGAAAGCAGTATGTCAATATTTACTGCAATAAAACAATCGTCCAAAATTTTATGTTTTTCCTGCTACAAGAGGGCAACGTATGCTTACAGCATGGCTCTATGGTGATGTGAAATCGGGCCCAGCACATACGACATGAAGCTAGATGTTCATTGGCAGTGATGAGGAGTGAAACTTGCTAATTTGGCATAACTTTTTGTCCACAGAATACCATTTTTAACAACGGCAAATCTGAAAACCAGACATTGAAAAAGAAGGGGCTGAATTCATGAGATTTTACTCTCCTCTTTTTTTTGGTGGGGGGGGGGGGGAACGGGGCTACCCCTTTATCCCGTTCAAGCTTACTGTGTCCCTGGTTTGTCCCCCCAATTTCGAAACCGTGGTTACACCCATGCTATGACATGCCCAGTATCCATTTCAAAGGAATAAATAATGGTAAGCACGACGATGCTATTTAACACATCATTAAGAATATTGAACTGTTAGAATCTTAACGCTATTAGTCAGCGGTTGGAATCAACAGGACTCGTTTTCAACGCAATGATTGCCACAGATTCTTTCGTGATGAAATATATTATTTGGTGGGAATGCAAAAATGTGCTTGCAAGATCACATGCAAGAGGGCCTCCACCGCTCCAACGTTGTGATTCAAGCAGGGAATGGGAAGTTGTCCGGCCAATATTGAAGCTGGGTTCCTTTTCCTTGATTAAAAGAAAATATATATCCGAATTCTGTTTGGGGTGGCCTTATGGACCAGGTCCAGGACCAGGATTCACGTCGTATTGCTGTGGCGAGCTAATTACGTGAACCCTGGTCTCACCACCTGATCCGTGAATTCCAGTTGAACGGATTTTTAAACCTATAATTTCACGTGCTGCTAAGCTTCTCGGGTGGGAGAGAACTTGAAAAAAAATGTCAGATTTCGAAAACCTCGTCAGATTTGGGCACGTAATGATGGTCGGGTTTGCCTAAGACAAGATTTATCTCATAAGATGTTCGTAGAATTCGAGAAAATGTCATTTTAGTGAAACATTCCGGTCAAACTCGGCATTTTGGAGGCCGGCATGGCCCGTTGCCATCCTCTCCCCGGATCTGCCACTGGAATATTATGACATTTTACTAGCAACTATTTTTCTCATTTCGTCATCTTACACACGGAATATTGTATCCTTCTTTCAACGTCATCCTTCTTGTCAACGTCAGAGCTACGTAGTCAATGGGTCCATGACGTCAAAACCAGCTCTGGTTTTGACGTCGTGCGCTCCTTCCTTTCAGTCTACTCGAAATGAAGCCCGGGACGCCGCGACCCGGAACCGCCATGCAATGCAGTAACGGTCGTGGTCCCATGTCAGTCTGACGCAGCGCATGCCTCAATGTGACGTCACATACACACATGGCGAGAAAATAAACATCTCTGATTGATTTGATTGATCACTTTATCGTTTGAGCTTGGGCGTTCATCGTTGCTGATGGCTATGTGACGCCAAGGAAAGATTAAGCACTCACCGATGCTGTCCAGGGGTGACCTTTGGGAGTGAATTTCGCTTCACCCACACTTCTTCATCGATGTCGCGAAACTGTGCAGTTGTGCAGCCGTCCCTCTCCCCCCCCCCCCCCCCCCCACCCACCCCCCACGTGCTACCGTCTACACCCAGTTGTAAACTTTACTGCCAGACGGCCGTTCACTCCCCCCCCCCTCCGCACACGCGCGTGCATGTGGTGTGCACACAGTTGTAAACTTTACTGCCAGAAGGCCGGGCCTTCATCCGACGACTTCGCACTCTATTTGCAACTTGAGCCTTATTCACCGTTAAATAGCGCATGCCAAAGCAGCAATCACCGCAACATGAACAAAGATCAGAGTCATCCTGCCACCATTTCAGGCAACTGCCGCCGAATGACGTCATCCCAAACACAGCGAGTGGGACGAACATTTACCACTACTAATGTTGGGCTATCGCAGTCAGATTCACAAGTCATTGGGCTACAGTCCTTCTATTTGATGTTCGGTCGCCAGGCACGGCTGCCGGTCGACGTGGAAATTGAGGCGCCACGAGCCTTGAAGTCGATCAGTGTGCCATCATACGTCGATACTCCGTGCAGGGGTCTGCGTGAGGTCTACCGAGAGGCAATACACTTGTCTGGTGCGAGCCACGTGAGAAGTAAGAAGCTTTACGAAACGAAACTTAACAGCTTTAGTTACCAGCCAGGGGACCAGGTAATGTTGTATCGCAACGAAGTGAAGTGAGGTGAGTACCATAAATTCGTACGACCGTGGAAATCTGCGACTATTATAGCTAAGCAGGAACAGTTTAATTACATTGTTAGACTGGACGATGGGAAAATGTTGTTTGGTACGTACATCACAACAGGCTGAAGCCGCACCAGTCATCCAATCCCTATGACCCCCACCATTCCTTGTGTGTCGCAAAGTAGCACGGAGCCCCGCTCCACGACTTCCTACTCTCCCGCGTCCTCTCTGCCTGACCCGGTGTCCGGGTGCGCGCCTAGGCCGGCGGAGCGGCGCGCCGGCCCGCGACCGTCGCCGCGGGCGCTGGCGCCGCGCACGCGAGCCGCCCGCCGAAGCTACGGATGTGATGCCCGACCTACCGGGGTGGATATCTCCGACTACACCGAGCCAGACGTTTTGTTTTCGTTTACGACATTGTCGCCTGTTTGTGTTGGGCGGGGAGTAGATGGCTGGTTCGGAACTTCGAAACCGTCTACAGTCGACGCCTGAGTCTGATGGACAGCCAGTGGTGGAACGCCTGTCAGAGGCGTCGTCGGTTCCGGGTTTAGAACCATCACCTGGCGGTTGGTGAATTCGTGCCGGTCATTGTGGATCGTGCCGTCAATGTGATTACAGGTTGGGACGAGCCGGAGCTGGTGGGAGATCTGGGAGAAATTATGCACGCTGTCACTGACGAGTTTATGCTGATGAGCTCGTGACGTTGTAGTTTGGAGTCCGGCAGGGCCCGCTGTGTCTTCGGCTGCAATGTTGCGATGAACTAATTTAAATGTTTTCACAGCTCGAACAGCTCGGACAGCCAGTATCGGGTAGCCACTGATACACAGTCCAGTGGACAATAACGTGAGTGTGCCGAAACCCGGTCACTAATAAAACATATTCTGGTTCCCAAGGACCGCCGGACGAGGACGCCCGGCCAACGAAAGGAGGGAGGAGTGTTGGGAGTCTGTGAGGAGTTTGTACCGTCGAATACAGGAATTGGAGTATGAGACGTGGGTCCGCAGCGAGCTGTAACACGGAGCCTATACAAGACAGAGGTTACACGCCTACAAATATACTGTTTTCAATGAAGCGAAGCATGGCTCACCGAAGTCTCCTTACACACATGTACCGATAGCGAGCAGTCGTCCCAAATTTGGGCGGGGATGGTCGAGTGGGAAGGGTGTTGGTCTCTGGATACAAAGGTCCCGGATTCAACAATCCCACCGCTCGGACATCTTCCAATCCCGCCGTCCACCCGCGAAAGAGTGTGGGCGACGCCATTAGCCGTGAGCATGAAGTGCGTCGTGAACGGTGAACCACCCAAGTAAAAGAAAGTCGTTCCAACACCGCCTACGACACACTCGGTATTGCTCACTCTACAGCCTGCGTGTGGTCAGAATACGATGACAATGCTCCACGCGCAGCCAGCAGATCCGGTCAGCTGACTGGCATCGTGAGTGGATGTTCAGCTATGAGCACCGTCGAGCAATCAATCATATCAGCGTCGTTGGCCGATTTCGGTGGTCGATTGGATGGTCGATTTTTGTATGGGCACCTCAGCGTGATTATTCGAGGCTCCGTATACATTTGTTTCGGGGCTAGACGCATTTTGGGGGTCTTTGGCGCCATTTTCCAGCTAATACCGATTAAGCGCCATCAGCCAGCTACCGGTCACTTGGCTATGGCATTATGCATGGGACCAATACGCCCTTAGGCCGGGAGATTGCTTAATCGGTGTCAGTCCGATGGAGGGTGCCGCACTGAACGGGAAGGCCAAAAGGGGCGTGGCACACCGTGGCACCTAAGCTAATCTGACAATTCGGAACAGTGCGTTTAGGTTTGAGGTTACACCATTTTAACACACGCACCCTATTCGGCAGTTGTGCTAGTTTTGGCATGCTTGGAGTTGATTTCGACTGGATGCTGCTGTTTTCTCAACGCACATGTGTTGAAATCGGAGGAACGTCTTCCTTAATGGGGTTCCCCTGCGGAATAGCAGCAAGCGTCCAAAAGTTGAATGAACTGCTTCGAATTGTCGAAATTGATTTTACTTGTTCGTTTAATTCTTGTACATCTGCGAAAATTTGACACCGTTGGGAGTCCTGTTGCAGCCTTCCCGGCCTGCACCAGGAGAGATGTTGTCATTGGTGCACAGGGTTTCTATCGTGTACGATACTCTATCGTGATACGGTACTCTATCGTGATACGGTATTCAACCGTATGCCGTGCCTGTATCACTGCAAACAATATTTGGAGTCTCCTCTCTTCTAATCCAGCTGCCAAAAACGAAACCATATTGGTACCTTTACCGCCACCCACTAGGTGCTTTCCTCATTGAGTATCCTCAGGATTCTTAAGTTCAAACACCTACAATGAGCTTCACAATGAACCACACCAGACTCAAGGGTTCTGTCGCGGTTGTTCAGTCCGACTTGGCTTCCAACTCCGGAACCCGAAGGGTGCTGATGGAATATAATCCATTCGACACTTGAAGTACAAGCTGCAAAGAACCAGCATCCAATGGATTCTAACAGAACGGCGTGCTTTTGGTAGAACCAACCATAATCACGCAGTTATAATCGGACTGCTTTCTATGAGATTCCTGAATAGAGCGACTTGAGCAGCACTCACAGTGACCTAAAATGTGTAAACAATGAGCTGAAAACATGAATGTGATATAGGCGTATAGGCGCAGTGAAGGGTGGGGAAAACTATAACGCCCCCGCCCCCTGTTGGGCTTCAGGATGCTGTTCAGAGACATCTATTAGTCCCAAATTATGTCATGGAACAATTGCATGCGTCAAATTCACCTGTACAGTTGTCATACCCGCGATCCAAATGGTTTTTGACTTATAGCATTGGGAAGGTTTGAAGGTCGCCAGAGATGAGTTATATTAATCGCTATTTTAAATGGTTTGCATTAATGGAAATACAACAACCGATGCATCGTCGCAGTGGCAGTCGCAGAGGTTGGTACAATTGACGTCTGGCATTGCTTTGAAATTCCACGGAAAACGTGGGCTTCATATCTTGACCGAAGGCAACGTTACTTTTTTGACCGTGTTGTCCCACTCGGATCTCACTTTTATTTTTCCAAGCATATCCTGACTATGAGCTTTCGGATAAGCAACTTAAAGTACATCCCCATTTCCTTCTAAGTATGAGTTTTTTGGTAGTTTTTTAGGTCATTTTTACCTGCTTCTGCCTGGCGACGCCCTTGTTCCAGAGAAGCAGCAGTTATGCTGGACGCAGAAGACGTAGGATGTTCCTGTGCATCGTAATGCATTGCAATGACATCGATTCGATATCCTTCAGGCTTTTGAACGTCGTCTTACGCATAATAATGCGGATTTGCAACACATGCATAGCCCATGGCCAAATGTTTATTATTCAACACAATGCGCAACATAATTTTCACTATAAATTCTGAAAGCATGTTCTTAGCATTCTGTAAAGTAAATGAAGGTAAACCGCTTTCATATAACGAGAACAATAGTATTTTGGTGTAAGTGTTTTGGTGGGGCTGCACCGAGACGGTAAGTGGTTTGCGGGGAGTGGAGTTCCCGGTCATCCGATCTCAGCTACAGCATTTAGTCGCAGATCAGACGTGTCAGCGACGCGTGCCCTGAGCTCAGGGTACTTGTCACAACAGCGCTGGCGCTGCTGTGAGACGGGAGAACGCACCCCGGTGCGCGTTGTTGTGCGTTGCGGCGAAAACTACTGAATAAACTGGGAGCCTGCTCCCCAAGTGTGTCGACCCTCCTGGTAGGCACATAAACTGATCAGAAAGAGAGTGGAAAAAAGGCAGCCAGCAAATTCAGTACAAGTGTTGATGACCCCGGTGGTAAGAAAGTCGAAGTGTCTAAGTTACGTTTTACAGTGATAGTAAGGAAGCCCTATTGCCCGCCTCTTGCCCTCACTTGTCCAGCCCCTAGTGGCGCCTTACACTAGTTAATGTTATCTACTCGTTTGGCGTTCACCCATGGCTTAATACGTCTCGTGTTGTGCCTAAGGAAAACTAGCTGACAGCCAGAGATCTGACGTACATCTATCTCGGTGGGGGTCGGGGGCGGATATAAGGGGGCACTGGGGGCATGTGCCCCCATGGAAGGTGGGCGCTCCTCCGGCCGAGAATAGACGCCCCTCTGGGAAGGCTGGATTTTTGGAACCCATATTTTTTTCAGTCAGAAGCGCCACTCTGAGAGGAAAAGGCATCCCCTCGGAAGGAAAGTCGCCTCTCCGGGAAGGCTCGAGTGCGCATCCACCTACAATGTTTCATCCAAGGGCACCGCTCGGAAAGCAAAGGAGCCCTTCCAGGTACTTTTGCAGTGGCGGCCCTCCAGACATGCGCCGCCTTTGATAATTCCTGGATCTGCCCCTGGCTGGCGTGGAGTCTGGAGTTTCGTCCAGGCCAACCGATGTATTTTGGAGAACAGTTGACACCTATTTTCGCATCACAAAGCGATGACAATATGACACGCAAACTCCCCAGATAACGCTACTGCTTCGAAACATATGAGGTTTACGCACGAGAAGCATGTCCAAACGCGCTGAAGACCTGCGGGAAAAAAAAAGAGAACTGATGTAATTGGTCTCAGTGATTTCATTGCACTGCGTGGAGAGCTCATCTAATATGTAGCTACTTGGTACCTTTTTAGAACCTAAATTATCTGTATCTGTATTCGCGCTCGCGCACATTTCAGGCGCACTTCCTGATCTTGCCTTCATGCACCGTGCGGATTGGAATAACGCCATCTGAACCGAAGCTAGCGTGGGCGTGGTGAATCGCCGCCACCTGTACACGTACACGTACTCTGGTGGTGGCAATGACGATGCCCACCAACAATTCCTCACTTCCTCTGCACAGACCGTGCGGTGCCACTACTACGCGTCCGCTTCCGTACAGGGAGGCACACCAACTACGCAGAAGTCAGCCCGAAAACACCACTAACTGCAACAATTTTGCAGCAATTTCATTTTGTTTTCCGAAGTATATTCACGATTTCAAAACCACAAAAACGGCATTACCAACTCCACCTGCATGGGCACTGAAAGCTCCACTCGCTCTCCACTCATCCACCTCCGCTCCACCACTCATCAACATCCCTTCCCTCACCACTCATCCAACTCCGCTCCACCACTCATCAACATCCCTCCCCTCACTACTCATCCAACTCCGCTCCAGCACTCATCAACACCCATCCCCTTACCACTCATCCACCTCCACCCCACCACTCAACGACCTCCCTCCCCTCACCACTCATCCAACTCCGCTCCACCACTCATCAACATCCCTCCCCTCACCACTCATCCATCTCCGCTCCACTACTCATCAACATCCCTCCCCTCACCACTCATCCACACCTCCATTCCACCACTCATCAACATCCCTCCCCTCACCAATCATCCACCTCCGTTCAATTACTCATCAACACCCATCCCCTTACCACTCATCCACCTCCACTCCACCACTCAACACCTCCCTCCCCTCACCACTCAACGCTCTCCATCCTCATTCAATTCCCTCCCTCCCCTGACTATCTGATCACTCCATCTCCCACCACCAGCAGACCAAGAACGCCCCAGACATGCCACACAGGATATCCCACCACATCCAGCAGACAACAACGTCCGTGACAGACAGCAGCTCGGCGGCAGCAGCCAATACCGACACGGCGTTCTATGATTCGGCAAATTCGACAGTCGTGAAGGCCGCACACGAGCAGAACTGTTCGGAACATCGAATGCTGAACTATGGCAGCATGAAGAGAGTTTGAGTTTTGCTGGGTGAGGCGCTTCGGCCTCCTCAGGCCACTTCGTGCCGCTCACGAAGATAATCAAGTGGCAGGTGATAATTCCTCGATATGTGTATTGTGCATGTGCTTTGTTAAAATGTTCAATGCAGGTGCCTGTGCCGTTCAATGAATTACATAGCATTTGGTCAGGCAAGCCTCACTCGCCTTGGCTTCGTTTCTGGTTACCTTATTCAAGTGTACAATTTGCTGTGTCCGAAGTCCAATTAAGATTAATAAGAGGGAAGTCCTTCGAATGTGTGGAGAAGCACCCCTAATAATTTGTCAGCTTAATGTATGTTGCATACCGACGATATATGTATGCCAACGGGGGCAGGTGGCGTTTTGTGTGGGGGTTGTCCCCGCAGTGAACCGCAAGCTTCTTCAATTTTAGGACAAGTTCGACGATCTCGACTATCTTTTTCACATTCGTGCATTTTGCATCGCCGCTGTCCTCATACTGAAAATTCCTTCAGATATGTACTGTCTTTCCCTGAACTTGACCTGAACATGAAATACACCAGCCCGATCCGCAAAGAGAAGTAGTTAACGCCATTGAGTACTACCTGCCTATTCAAGTCATACATAGTCATTGGAGTTATTGTATTACTACTATTTGTTTATTAGCGGATATTGTAATAATATTTTATTGCGTGTTACAATTCAGCCGCCCGTGGATTGTCGTTCTGGTATGCATACCAGAACCGTAAGGCTCGTGTTCTTCGGACCTAGTAGGTCGAACCAGTTGCATGAAAAACATTTCCTTCACTTTCCTGAACCCACCTTCATTCGTGTGACTGATATGCCTCAAAAGAGTAGAGTTCGTACTCTTCGGATCTAGTGGGTTGAACCGGCCGCCTAAAAATGTTCACTTCCCTTTCATAAATATCCCTATGACCTTTGTGTGACGGCACATGCAGGCGAATGCGTAGACGAGGACCATCGTTGTCTATTAATTGCAATGTGAATTTCCTTATAGAGTAGTTAATTTTGGAGATGGCAATGAACCCCCAGCCCACAACCGAGCGACTCAAGGAACCCCCAGCCCAAAACCGAGGACCTCAATGAACCCCCAGCTCACAACCGAAGGACTGATTCTTCCTCTCAGTCCCTGGTTGACGTGTGAAGCTCATCACCGTGCGTCAGTGCTACCACCTGCAGAAATCTTAGCAGAACGTGCTGCCCTCTACGGTCGAGATGAACTACGGCAGAGCCTATGGACAGCAGCTTCGGTGGCTGGAACGTCTCGACACTCATGCACAACTTTAACCCAGCTTGGTGGCAGCATCTTAATTGGCCACCCCGTGCCGAAGGCTAGAGAGTAACGTAAGTGACCGAGTTTGTGGGCGACTGCATGCTGCATACTTAATCATTGGGTTTCAACGTCAAACATAGCGACCAGCTTTCGAGAACAGGTGACAACTAAACATTTTAGAACATATAATTTTCCATTCGCAGACAACGTTGTGTGACATTACTTAGGGACACGGATGAAACCTCACCAGCGAAGCTGCGGTTGCAAGTTCACGAGCCAGTGCTACCAAATGAGAATTAAATAAGTTGACTCAGAGATCCAGAAGCCTGATGAGATCTCAAAGCTTTGTTCTTCGTTCTTGGCTCGGGGAGGGGAAATATCCGATTTCGAAAATCCGATTATCATAGCTTATTTCGTTGACTTATATATCACAAACTAACTGGCGAGAAAAAATTAACCTTCATCAATTGCACACTAAAAAAAAAACAGGAATTATATGTAGATGGATAATATAAGTATGTTTGAGGAAAGCTGGATCAGCAAGCATATGCATATGTAATTATGTATATGTACCTATATGCTTAATTGCATGTAAGTACACGTGTGTATATGCAGATGTGTGCATGTGTATGGATGCATATGTGTGTATGTTTATGCATGTGCATGTTAGTATATGTGTAGGTATGTATATTTGTATAGATGATGTGCGAGTGCATATGTGTCTATGTATGTGAAGTATGTGTAGATGTACATGTTTCATGTGTGTGCATGTGCAGGTTTGTTTGCTTGTGCATGTGTATGTACATGGATCCAACTTCTCCCTTTTCCCCCTCATAACACATTTCACTGTGTGGTCCCAGGAGTTCCTTGGTGTTACTAACTTGCTACCTTGCTGAGATGCTCCTGGGGCTACTTCTACTCATAACTGGTGGTGGCCTATCTGCAAACAAAAATAAAAAAAGGATGCAACCAGTTGTAGTGAACTGGAGGTATGCAGACAAATGACATATGTATTGGCATCATGAGGCATTCCTAAGCTGGCTCTCCTAACTTTTGAATAGCTGGCGATAGGAAAGCCCAATATCAATCGAGCCTGTAATAGTGCGTGCAGCCAAATAGGATAGGCTGCTGCATACGAAACAGGGGTCGATATTAGAGAAAAAAAAGATTAAAAAAAGAAGCTCATCCGATTTCAACAATAACATTTGTGGGGTTTGCTATGATGCTAATTATCTCATAAAATACTCGTATATTTCGACAAAATGCCATCTTAATGCATCCGTTCGACCAAAAGTCAGCCTGTTGGTTCGGTGGAGGTGGGGGAGAGGGGGAGGCGTGGTCCCGTTGACACCCCTGGATCGGCCCCTGGAAGTGCGTGCACTGTTTCATTCCCATTGTACCTGTGAAATAGAGTACAGTATCAGCATGTAACGACGATTCACCTGCGTTCAACATGCTCACTCAACGTGCAACGTGCCAGTTGATATTCTATGCATATTCCGCATTCGGATTCGCAGGTATCTGGGTGAGGGGTAGGAGGAGGGGGATTCGGTGCTATTAAAAAACCTTGAACACTTTCAGTGTTCGTTGCAGTTCGGAGGAGACAATAACCTACCGGGCGCACGCGTGCCGGTATCAGCGACCTGACCTAGCCCCCGCACCATGTGTCACCATCTCGAGTGCCCGACAATACAGAGTGCTACTGCGCACCACGTGTGACCATCTCGAGTGCCCGATAAGACAGCGTGCTATTGTGCACCACGTGTGACCATCTCGAGTGCCCGACAATACAGCGCACCACGTGTGACCATCTCAAGTGTCCGACAATACAGCGTACTACTGTGCACCACGTGTGACCCGACAAAGCAGCGTGCTACTGTGCACCAGGTGAGCAGTCCGGCGTCTTCGCTGCCCGCGACACGTGGCGACAGTTGGCGACGGCCTGCATGGCCGTCAGCAGCGCCACCAGCAGCGCCAGGCCGGCCAGGCAGGTCATCATCACCGGGAAGCCGTACGCGTCCACCAGCAGGCCGCCGGACAGCGGGCCGACCACGGTGCCCAGCGAGTAGCCGGTCCAGTAGACGCTCGACACGAACGCCTGCGTGGTCACGTCGTCGGGCAGGCCGCGGCGCACGCACGCGCGCAGCATCTGCTGCAGGCACGGCACGTAGGCGCCGGCCAGGCACACCTCCTGCAACGTCATGCCGAGCAGCAGCAGCCACCAGCGCGGCGCCAGGCCCAGCAGCGGCGACGGCGGTATCAGCAGCATGGCGGCGGCCGCCGCCAGCACGCACGCCGCCATCGTGGCGTACACGTTGCCGCCGCGCTCGGCCAGGCGCGCCCACGCGAAGCTGGCCGGCACGTAGGCCAGCGTGGCCACCGTGAAGAAGAGGCCGAGCGTGGCGGGCGTGACGCCGAGCGCCGTGGCCGCGTACGGCGCCACGCTCGAGTCGAGCGTCAGGAACGCGAACGCGTAGAAGAACACGGCCAGCAGACAGGTCCAGTTGTCTGCGGCGCCGGCGAACGCGGCCAGCATGCCGAGGAACGGCGCGGCGCGGCGCGCCGGCGCCGCCAGCGCCGGCATCAGCCAGTAGTTGGCGGCGCCGGCCACCACCATGGTGGCGCCGAGCGCGTAGAACGGCAGGCCGAAGCCGGCGAGCGCGTAGAGGCCGCCGCCGACGGCCGGCGCCACCGACAGGCCGACCGACTGCGCGGCGGCCACCAGCGCCACCACGGTGCTGGCGCGCCCGCCGAACCGGTTGCCGATGATGGTGAACGCGCAGCCGGCGACGGCCGCCGTGCCGGCCGCCTCGACGGCGCGCACCGCGAAGCAGGCGGCCACGAACGTCGCCGTGTCGCCGATGTGCGCCAGCGCGCCGAACGCGGCCGTCGACAGGCCGGCGGTGGCGATGCCGACGTTGTAGAGCCGCGTGACGCCCACGGCGGGCGCCAGTCGGCCGACCAGCGGACTGAGCAGCATCTGCACCAGCGCGAAGCTGCTGAACACGCCGCTGATGACCGTCTGCGAGACGCCGCGCGACGCCGCCTCCACCGGGAAGAACGGGATCATGATGGCGATCAGCGAGCCGTTCAGCAGGCTCACCACCACCAGGCCGGCCAGCAGCTTCCGCTGGGTCGAGGACAGCCGTGCCGCGGCTGCGGACGCGCCGTTGCACTCATGGAACTTGTCGTGTGAGGGATTTTGTTCTTGTGTTCCCTTCTCGCACGATCCATATCGCGGTTCTGGCGAATGGCTCATGTCTTCTAGCAGCGGAGCATCGTGCTGAGGGTCGCTGTCGACCATCTCGATGCTGGTGCTGTTCCGGATGCGATTTGGGAATCGAAGACGGCCAGAATGTGGCGTGCAGGTGTTGGCACAATTTCTTCACATAGTGTTGTTCATACACATGTGTAGATGAGTGAGCGGGAGGACCAGTTCCAGTGCATTTTGAAACCTGAAAATGGGAGACAAGACAATTTGAAAAGGGTGAATGCATTCTGATACTTATACACATGCATGTTTATATATTATACATTATAAACATATCATGCCGTGTATAAGCCCAGACATCCAGACACATACTTATTTATATATATGTATATATATACCGATTAGTAAGAGAGGTTTTTCGAAGCAGAAGGAAGTATCGACAGTAGTTAAGCTTCCATACTGGAAGCTTCAAGTCGGGGAGGAAAGCCAGCAGTGTCCTAATACGCTGTGGGACGCGTCTGGAAGACAGATTGGTGATGACACGATCATAGTCGCAAGGGCATACATTGTATATGCTGTTGTATATGCCGACATGGTAGACATTGTATAACTCGACACTGTATATATCGAGATGCTCAAGTTTGCCTTGGTGTATTTTTCTCTTTTTTCCGTATGCCGTAACTATGTCGTTCTTGTGTCTTCCATACCAATGTAATTGCAAAAAAGCGAGGACATGCCTGAGTTCGGCTTACACGAGGTCATATTTGCGCGTCAGGTTGGAAACTCGCTACCTCTTATAGCGAATCTCCTCGTCCAGTAGTTCATCTCACTTCTTGTATAATTTGGAGCCAGCTTTCGGTAAAGCTCAAATCGCAAGAACTTGGGTAAAATGGCACAGGTCTTACATGTCGTCAAGAAAACATCAGGTTGACACTTTGCTCCAGCTAGCGCTGTCGGGTGGCTCGCCGGGCTGGACGAGCTCAGCACAGCTCGGCCCGTACATGTGTAGTTTGTTAGTGTGTACATGTGTAGTTTGTTAGTTTGTACATGTGTAGTTTGTTGGTTTGTACACGTGTAGTTTGTTAGTTTGTACATGTGTAGTTTGTTAGTTTGTACATGTGTAGTTTGTACATGCGTAGTTTGTTATTTTGTACATGTGTAGTTTGTTAGTTTGTACATGTGTAGTTTGTTAGTTTGTACATGTGCAGTGTGTACATGTGTAGTGCGTACATGTGTAGTGTGTACACGTGTAGTGTGTACATGTGTAGTGTGTACACGTGTAGTTTGTGCATGTGCAGTGTGTACATGTGTAGTATGTACATGTGTATCACGTGTAGTGTGTACATGTACAGTGTGCACATGTGTAGTGTGTACATGTGTAGTGTGTACATGTGTAGTGTGTATACGTGTAGTTTGTGCATGTGTAGTGTGTACATGTGTAGTGTGTACACGTGTAGTTTGTGCATGTGTAGTGTGTGCATGTGTAGTGTGTGCATGTGCAGTGTGTACATGTGTAGTATGTACATGTGTATCACGTGTGGTGTGTACATGTGCAGTGTGCACATGTGTAGTGTGTACATGGGTAGTGTGTACATGTACAGTGTGTACATGTGTAGTGTGTACATGTGTAGCGTGTACATGTGTAGTGTGTACATGTGTGGTGTGTACACGTGTAGTGTGTACGTATGTAGTGTGTACATGTGTAGCGTGTACATGTGTAGTATGTACATGTGTAGCATGTGTAGTATGTACATGTACAGTGTGTACATGTGTAGTGTGTACATGTGTAGTGTGTACATGTGTAGTGTGTACATGTGCAGTGTGTACGTGTGTAGTGTGTACACATGTAGTGTGTACATGTGTAGTGTGCACACGTGTAGTTTGTGCATGTGTAGTGTGTGCATGTGTAGTGTGTACATGCGTAGTGTGTACACGTGCAGTGTGTACGTGTGTAGTGTGTACGTATGCAGTGTGTGCATGTGTAGTGTGTACATGTGCAGTATGTGCATGTGTATCATGTGTAGTGTGTACATGTGCAGTGTGTACATGTATAGTGTGTACATGTGTAGCATGTACATGTGTAGTGTGTACATGTGTAGTGTGTACACGTGCAGTGTGTACATGTGTAGTGTGTACGTTAGGCGTTAGACGCAATGTTAATGCGGACATCGGGGATCTCCAAAAGAGAAAGAAAACAGGTAGGGTCCTGATGCCATTCAAGGACTCTGAAATATGCGCCCGCGACAAGCGCGCCCGGATGTTCACTAATGCATGCGCGAAGAATATAGTTACAATTTATCAGGCTCTGTCTCCATAAAATATGATGCGAAGTGCATTTATGAAAGTTAGTTTGCCTTCAGACGTAAATTGCATTGCCACTTGCAGTGATATATTGCGCATATTGTTACTTTGCGTATTGGCTTATGGAACTATGTTCCACGATAGCCGGCGGGCCCCGCGGACCACGGCCCGTCCCCGACCGCCCGACATTCATAATATGGCGGGGCGCGCTTGGGGGCGCGGACCGTTCCCTGGATGTTAATGGGACCAACACCAAAGTTACAGGTAGATTGTCATATTTGAAACGAATGGCGATCCACCTGGCATGAGTTCCGCCACCACTAGAGTTGAGCCGGACTGGTTTTCTCCATATTGTTTAAGAACAATACGCTTATGGGCGTTGAATATAAATAATGCATCTACAACCGTGCATTTCACCTACATTATTTTGGCGTAGCAGAGTCGATGTTGCTTAGTATTGTTAAAGGGTGGAACTTTGCTTTTTGTCGTGCCACCGTTCGGCGGCCCTACGGATGCCCTGGGAAGCAATCGTCGGCGCTTGACGTGTATCGAGCCATGCCAGAACCTCAATAATCCGGGAAGCTTCATGTTAAAGGGTAAAAATGCAGGGTTAGATACGTTGAAAGTAGTCGGGTATGGCATCAGAAAGCAGCTGATTTTATGCCGGTTTATTTGAGACCATTGGAAATTAATTCGGTAATGTAGAACATCTGATGTACAATTAAACGGAATACAATATGATAATTCGAAACAGAAATTCTGGAATTGAGTACAAAAATGACAGGGTTAGATGTCTTAAAAAGTAGTCGAGTATGGCATCAGAAGGCAGCTGATATTATGCCGTTTTATTTGAGACCATTGGAAATGAATTCGCCAATGTAGAAAACCTGATATACAACTTAAAGTAATACAATGTGATAATTCGAGACACAAATCCTGAAATTGAAAGCAAAAATGACAGGGTTAGATATCTATAAAAGCAGTCGAATATGACATCAGAAGGCATCTGATTATATGCCGGTTTATTTGAGTCCATTGGAAATTAATTCAGTAATGTAGAACATCTGATATACAATTGAAAGGAATACAATGTGATAACTTGGGACACAAGTTCTGGAATTGAGTGCGAATGTGACAGGGTTTAACATACATGGAAGTAATTCAAGATGACACAAATGTAGCACTTTCAGTTTTCGTTTAGTTAAGAACATTGGAAATTGTCGACACATCACACAGAATATTTATGATACGTTTGTATTACAAGATGTTTAGTGGACAATTGCTCCCAGGTCACGTTAAGGGCAAAGTGACGGGGTGAAATGATTTGATAACAAGACAAACTACACATCATAAGAGAGCTTGTTTCAATGTTGTTCAAATTTGACCATTGGAAATTACTTGCACCTCTTCCAGAATATAGAATATAGCATTAATCATAGCAAGCCCACTGGTGGTGTTCCTTCACAAACCCACCACCAGAGCGGCGCCACCGGTATTATGTCCGCTCATGACGACTAACGACACGTGTAGTTTGCACATGTGTAGTGTGTACATGTGTAGTGTGTGTATGTGTACTGTGTACATGTGTAGTGTGTACACGTGTAGTGTGCACATGTGTAGTGTGTACACGTGTAGTTTGCATATGTGTAGTGTGTGCATGTGTATTGTGTACATGTGTAGTGTGTACGTGTGTAGTTTGCATATGTGTAGTATGTGCATGTGTGCAGGTGTAGTGTGTACATGTGCAGTGTGTGCATATGTAGTGTGCATATTTTTACATTATGGTGACCTTTTTAATACTTTTTTTTCGAAATGTTTTGCGAACTCCCCCTATTCTGATACAGTTTTGCGGGACATTTGTGGCGCGTTGAACCTTACTGAATGACCTAGCCGAACGAAGTAGAATCGGGTCCTGGGAAATGACGTCATAGAAGTTAAGGGCATCTGCTTGCCCTTAATTAGCGCAATAATTCGTGAAACAAAAAGCAAGTAAACACGAAGACAATTTTTTCACGCAACTTCCAACAGATACCAAAAACATTACCACTTTCTTTCATGGATCGCGGGTACATATATAGTTTTCTGTCATGTCATTTGGAGAACAAATTATACCTGGTGGTTTGAATGGTTTCACCTTGAATGGTAGGAAATTGAATCTCCTTCAATAGTATGAAATAGCCTTGGGTTTTCCATGATCTTTGTCCACCGGTTGGTACGTTCATCAAGTCCTCGGTGGGGATAAAGACAATTCTGCGTTCTTTTTGTCCTTGAGGAACAACAAGTTGAAGCACGGAGGGCAGCTCTTGCGCGTAAAGAATATGTCCTTCGGTGCTGGAGGAAAGTGGGAACGATGGTGCAGACCGGTGCCCAATGATGATGTCAACGCATCACCAGGAGCAGGTAATTCATGTTTTGTTTAGTGGTGATTCACTGGACAATTCCATGCAAGCAAGGACTTTATTTTCTTGTGCTGGCTATGCCTGCTGACCAGGTTTCAGGGCTAAAAAATCGTATCGTTCTGTCGTCGTGGACGACAACCACGAACGGGCACTTTTGGCGACCACATTTCCATATCATTAGAAATATTATATGTGAAATCATATAAATGGTACCTACTATACATAAAATTGACTACGTCACGATATCCGTGTCAAGGTACGCAGGATTGAAACGAATCGGATTGGACCGGGACTGGAAATGTTATCCGTGCAGACCTCTAGAAATGTCAACCGTGCAGACCTCTACCACCCACCGCCACGCTACCATTTCTTCATTCCCATCGTACGCTTTTGGGTTTCATCTAGTACGCTCAGCGGCAAAAAAAAATGACTCAACGGCAACAAAGTATCGTCGAGACAACCATTCCATCGTTCAGACGACCGCCGACGATAAAATTGTCTCCCGTTTAGCACAGAGCCAATGGCATGCCTTCTGGTCGCCGGTGGTTGTCGTCCTCGTCCCGGTACCACTTTATGCTCGATGGCAGCGGTACGGAAGTTCCCAACTATGGTATACTCAGCGGCTTTGGAGGCAAGCGACTAGGCCACGGGTACTAAAACAACACTAGACCTACGTTAAGTAATGAATAATTTATAACATTAGCTGATTTTTTTAAACAATTTCAATTTGAATCCTTTTTTCATGTAGGATGTACGATAATATTTTTAATTTCATTAAAATCGTTGGAAAGAATCTAGAAGAATATCATTCTTTTACGCGCATTCCCTCGCTTTCAAATCCGTCCATTTCCCTTTTAAACGCGACGATGTGCGTCGAATAGTGAAATAGGGAATTGGTCACGGTTCTTTATAATTGATGGGTAGTGAATGAGTGCGGCAAGATAAAACTACCAAGTTCGAATTATCTGGAGTGTTAGTCAAACGGTTTTTTCATTTGCGGACTTATATGATACCAAATGAAGTGGTTCGGTCTTAAACAGACTCCAGACACAGACTCTATTCAGGGCCAGGGTGTAAGGGTGACAAAGAGAGTAAGGTCATCCTGTAGATGTGGACATTGCGATTGGAAAGGTACTGCACAGAGCATTTACAAACATTCAAAAGTAAAGCACCCAGGTCTACCAGTGTTAAGAGTACTGCAAGATAGCCATTTTGGCCCTGGCAGGCGATTTGATTGGACTTGCAAGCCAGCACTGGATCATCAACCATCAAGCTCAGGTGAGAATCTTGGTATATGAATTACATTTGAGTAAAATATAGTCACCTAAATGTAATTAGAAAATATATTTTGGTGGGTAGGTACCTACTCAGCAGGCATTGCACTGCAGTTGGTGGCAATGCATACAATATAGGGATGGCGAATTTTAGCCACCTGGTGGTTTAAACGATGGTTTAAACTGGCTGGCATAAATTAATTTAAGCCACTCTGGCTTAAATTATATTTCTGGTATGGCTCGAGGGCAGTGATGGACATTAGTTAGGGCAGCATCAATTATAATTCCAAAATGTGCTACACTCCATTTTATTTGCAAAAAACACCCTAGAATTCCCCAAAACTCTGTCTGGGTTCTGGGTATGCACTCCACAAGCCAGATGTTTACCCATTAGGTACAGTCGGTCTAACATGTAGCTCCCTGGATGCCGGTAGTTAGAAATGGTATTTGTAAATACCAGGATTTTGACATCCAACTACTGGCATTGAGGGAGATAAAAGACATAAAGACATAAAAGATCAGTGCAACTATGAGCCACAAGGGCCCTTCTTGGTTGCACTCTGTACACTGAACCAGTTGTCCACCAAATGTGTTGATCAACTCTCCCTGGAATACAGAAAAACAAGCCCCCTATTCTTGTAATGATTGTCTATGCTGTTCTTAAAGATGTTCAGTGTGTTGCTACTGACAATGGTTTCTGGCAGCTGGTTCCAGTGTTCTACTACCCTGTTGGTGAAGAAGGACTGTCTTAACCTCGTCCTGCTGTGATTAACTTTAATTTTGAATTGATGACCTCTAATTGCATCATTTCTGTTAAATTCAAACAGTTCCCTGAGATAACCGTGTTCCTGACCATGTACAAATTTAAAGACCTCGATGAGATCTCCTCTCAGCCTTCTATATCTAAGTGAAAACATATTCAATTTCTTCAATCTTTCCTCATATGCCAGGTTGCCCATACCATTCACCATTTTTGTTGCCCTCTTTTGTACTCTCTCTAAAAGCCAACAATCTTTTTCATAACTAGGGGACCAAGCTTGGACACAATATTCCAGATGTGGCCTGACATATGCACAATAAAGCTTCCTGATGACTTCCTCACTTTTGTATGATACATTCCTATTTATTGCCCAAAGCATTCTTAGTGCCTTCTTCCTGGCTTCTTTGGTCTGTTCTGATGCCCCCAATTTTGTGTTAAAAATAACACCTAAGTCCTTCTCCTGCTGAGTCACAGATAGTACTTGCCCACCCATCAAGTATGGAGCCTTGATATGCTGCCTACCTACATGCATGATTTTGCACTTATCAAAATTAAATTTCATTTGCCATTTTTCGGACCACTTCACAAGCTCGTCTAAGTCTTTCTGCAACAAGATTCTGCAGATAATATGTAGCAAGATACATATTAGACTGACTGTACATAGCCATTTGATAGCTAGGTACCTATTTTATGTTAGCTGAAAAGTGACTATTTGAGCCACATCAATTTGTGCTGTTTTTGGCATAGTTTTCCCATTGTCTTACTGATAATAGTATGTATATGTAGGTAGGGATGGAAAAAAGCTGGCTTAAATTCAATTTATGGCAGCCAGTGGCTTTTATTAATTTAAGCCGGTTTAAACTGGCTTTTATTATTTAAGCCAGCTTAAATTCACGACACTTCTAAGTCCCACACTTCTCAGGCTCACAAACCATGGGTGCATTGACAGTGTTGGTATTCAGCACAATACAAGTGTAAAATACATAATAAATTACGGTCACCATAGGGTCACGTGTTAAATCCGCTTCGCATTCAACACGTGGAAACGCACGATGCAGCAAACCAGGACGGAAAGGAAACCACTTTTTTATTACTTTTTTCAATTAAAAGACAGTTCCCTTTTCACTTTTTAAGCAATAACTTTAGGCATACAACTATTCTGAACATGCTCCAGCGGCTCTCGTATTTGCTGTTGTACTGTTCTTTAGCAGAAAAGCTAAGTAGGAGAACAACACTATACGCTGAGCTTATTCTGGAAAATAATCGATATTAAATGATGAAAATGTTTTGCATTACAGGTGTCAGCACATCGTTGGAACGCAGACTGGCCCGAATGGAGCAAAGCCTATTCGAAATCAGGCAGACGTTAACCAACGAGCCAAGAGAACAGCACAATAAGACAAGTGACACTGACGCGCTCATTAATGCTGCACGTGACATGGGAACGCTTCTTGATGCCGTATCGGAGCACCACATCATCGCAGTACCATCTCGTGATCTTCTCGTGTGCAAGCTATGTGTTCCGACTTTCGATCTTGCGGTGGATTTCCATGCTAGCAAGCCCAACGCTCATGGCGTATGCCACTACACTTTCTCTGCCGGTACAGATTTCCCTAGACCAGCTGCTATCCCTAAGCCCTTCAGCCGGTTGAAAGAGTCGCTGAAACACCACGTGTGCTCTAAAAAGCACAAAGAGAACGTGAAGAAGGCGTCTCAAGAGATGGAGCGGGAGGCGGTCCGTGCGAGGAATATACAAAGTGCTTGTCGAAACTCATTGCTTGCAGCGTACCACGTCCTGAAGCACTCAATGGCCCAAACTATGTACGAGAAGACAATCGTGCTCTGCGATATGACAGGCTCAACAATGAGCGATCTCTGCCATTCGGCCACCCAAATGCAGCGTTTCAGGGATGCATTCAGTACTACTATCCTGGAGTGTGTGGCCCGTCATGTTGACAGAGCACCTTGCGTAAGCCTTGTCGCGGACAAAGTAACTGTCCAACATATAACTGTGGACATAACTGGCATCATAACCATTGTGCCGGACGCACCATGTGACGAGCTCATCCAGAGTTTTGTGATCGGAGCGCCCGTGGTGGACCAGCATGATGGTAGTTCTCTCGCAAAGGAGTGGGTGGACACCGTCAAGCTACTCAACATCATGGATACCACCAAGCTCGCCGCCATCTGTACAGATGGTCAATACCATGGAGCCGACGTCCCCAGAAAGTTTGTCAGAAAGCTGCAGTCCGAACACCCTGACTATGCGATGCGCTCTAAGCATCCATGTGTTCCATTCCTTTGGGACGGCGCGCATCTTCTGGACCTCGCGGAGCACAGTGCCAGGAAGGAGCCATCGTGTCGGTGGGTGCAAGAGGTGATCGATCAGATCAGCCGCATCGTGAAACGGTTCTCATATGGAAAAGGGCGTGAAACGTTCCTGGCGGCGAGTAAGCGTATTCGGGTGGAACCACGAGGCCTGCTGCTATGGTCCGAGACTCGCTTCTCGCCATATGCTGCCAACGTCATAGAGGCATTTACAGTAAACATACCGGTGCTGAAGGCCGCCATGGAGAACCAGCTACGAGAGATCGGCACTACGACGAGCAGCCGGTCATGTCAGCCAATAGATCTACAGAAGGACCTCGAACTGCTGAAGGGTAATGCTCTTAAATAAATTTTATTAATAATTTGTATGTTTGTGGGTGGGAACCGATAAAAAGTTTCTGATAAAAGGAAAATATCTGTCATACATGCTTTGTACGCTACATTGATCGCAACAATTATGCAAGGCTGTCAGTTTAATTTTTTTTAATCAATAATTTTTTTTCACAGTTATATTGAATAGATAAAACTGGGGTATTAACACGCCTTCGCATAGTATGTGTGCGTATGCGCTTGCACGCGGGCGCGCGCGTGACCTGTTTCAGTCTAGTTGACTCATTTTAACTATGGAGTTCTTCGCACGTTTTACATAGACTAAGCAATTGATATCAACGTGATGCTGCTGTTTTGTTAACGTCAGAAGCAGCCTACGTGTTCTATCCCAATGATACTACTTGCAGATGATGAGATGACGGATTGTGCCAAAAAATACAGCGTTTATTTTGAGGTTTTGAGGGTATATAATGTCTTCCTTCGTGAACGAGCAAATATGGTAGGTAGTTCGTTCCGAAATAAAATATGTTTATTTGCTGATCATAGACTGCGCAATGCACTGTGAGAACCCGCAGAAGAATGGATTATCTAATGGAGCAATCTAGCATGAGCTCGTTTCCATATTTTAATCTCCAAACCGTTTAATTCCTCTTTTTTTTCTCTTTTTTTTTACAGATTCATGTTTCCATGCTCGGCTGGCGGCGCTGCAGGACCTGTATTCCGTGCTCTCAAAGGCAAGCAAGAGTCTCCAAAACCTGCAGCATCTGCCATGGGAACGCCAAGAAAAGTACCAGGCTATGGTCGAGGACTTCGGACTGAAACGGAGAAGACTCGGCAAACATCGCAGTGGTCCCACTCTGAGGACATCACTGGACATCCAAAGTGTCCTGGACGAAGGGGACAGCGAGGAAATGGTGGTATCCTGGCCCAGCTATTCAAAATACGCCTCGAATCTTCAACAACACCAGGTGAATAAAAAGCGTGGTGCTTAGAAGTGATAAGATACTGATGAACAGTGACCAAGAAAAAGGCTAACAAATTAAGTGGTCATTAAATTATTTTCAACCTTCTTTTTTGTTATATGGACAATTTACTTGTGTTTCCATAATTCAGTCTGCTGTACTACAGCACAATATAAAACTGTTTTTGGCACAGAAGAATGTTTCGTATAACAATTCATGATGAGCTCCCGAATTGATAAAATACTAATTCGCCAATGAGAATTGTATTCATTCCATGTACGATATTGCAATTTACATAATAGTATATCGCCTCAATTTTTCGTGGTCTTTATTTGATAAGAAACATTTCTTCAACACCAGATTTGGAAAGACACGATTCAATGTCGCTTATGAGATATTCTGAATTTGGTACATTGGAATAACCCTGTCTCATTTCTTTTATTTTAGGAACGTTGGTGCTCAATATCCATGTAATATTTTCAAGTTGCAGCGTATGTTTGTATGCTTTGTACATAAAACGGTTTAACCTGATTATGCATAATGCAATGTGCGCTCGTCATCAAATGTTGGGTCAGTATTTAGTCGAAAATTTGCGTTTTATACACACCTATTTCATGTAAGATCGAGTGTTGGACGAGGCTACACAGAGATGTTAACCTTTGACAGGTCAAGGAAATCTCCACATTCACCCGAGCTCTCGAAGACCACTGCGCCAGTCGGGAGCACGGTGTGGATGCTAGAGGGCAGACGCGGGGCTGCAACAACCTGCAGCTGAAGGAGAACATGCAGCACATCAGGCAAGCAGCGGATCTCCAGCAGATGCAAAACTCGCCCACATCATCCGTCGTCGCAGAGGTAACACATGCGTTGGCTATTCTACAACGGGAGTCATTGATTCCCAAAGATCTCATCCCATCGGAGTCAATCGAAGCCACTTTCCGTGCGCTGAAACGCCTGAACACTGGATTCAACCAGAAGTTGTTCAAGGACCTATGGTGCCAAAAAGACCCGCTGTTCATGCCATACCTCTCGATCGTGGTGAGGTTGTGGCTAATTTGCCCAGCGGAAAGCGTTGTAGAGAGTATGGCATCTGCAGTAAAAAATGTGTTTGGCATGACCTCATCGCGGGTGCTGAGCCACAAAAACGCCGAAAAAGAGCTAGTGATCCGTTGGAACGGACCAAGCGTGCCACAGGCGGACTGGCTGATCGGGGCTGTGCTAAAGAAACACCCTCACCTGGACAACTTCGTGCGCGCTACTCTGTCTCAACAGGTAGAGGGGAAAGTGATCGCCCGTCACAAGCGAGATAAGTGTGGAAAGTCGTACATCTTTTCTGACTAAAATGAGTATAGAAACTACACAGCGTTGTTCCTTGTTACGGTTATGATTAACTGTAAATATTGTTGAACATACTGGTTTATACCAACTATGAGGTACTCACTGGAAGCACATACCTCTCTGGATTGTTAATTTATGTTGTCTTACTACATTAGGGCCGATCTTGTGGAATGCCATTGATGCCGTTGAGTTTTTTGACGCTGGCGAGAAAACTTCGCCGCATATGCAGCATATTTGGTGGGCACACATACGTATCCAGTTGTTGTACTTAAGATTGACCTGCGTGTTGGTGAGCGAGCATCATGTTTTTGCGGGGTTTCTTGTGTCTACAAACTTGATTGCAGTCAAGGATGTGTTAAATAATATACCTACTTTGATGTAATATTTGTTTGGACAATAACGACGCCGAATTGCCGAAAAGGAAATTGGCGGCAAGATATTCTGTATAAAGGTAATCGACGCAATTTGTTGTAGGTCCAGGAAATCACAACCTTTTCGAGCTATCATTACCCCCTTTGGGTTAGGCCAACCTCGTGATTACCCCGTATCAAATTCAGAATGCCTCATAACCAAAGTTCACTTTCAAGGTTGAGAACATGTAGTATTTCCTGCCGATATATGTGCACAGGTTTTTGGCAAATGTACACAGCACCCTCCATACTCGGGGTTTGACGAAACCCCGCTATAACCCCACCCCCACCCCTCTCCACAAGCCAGCGCATTACCCCAGGTTGGGAACCCCTGTTCCGGGCCATGTAGCATAATGGTATCGTTTGCACAAAAGGTGACAACCACCAAGCCTATTCCGGATTTGGACGACAACCACGAAACCATTTTTTTTAGCCCTGCCAGGTTTACGTACCTAGGTAGGTAGGTAGGTGCCTACCTACCACAGGGTTCTGTCTATGCTTTGTAATCCTAAATGTGGACAAGAATTTGTGGAGTAATAAAATATGGAGAGGGTGCTTTTCTTTCAGCCTGCGACATCTGAATCTCTGCTTGTTCTATCCAGTGAGTCTTGAGGATTGTATTGCAAAGCTGTTAATTGTCGAACAATACCATTCAACCCCCAGATCAGAAGGATGAGATAATAATTTGCTGGAGAGGATGATGTTCTGGGTGCCAAACATCTAGCAATAATCAATTTTTCATATTGTACCATGTCCACATTCCCAAGATACAAATTAGGTTCAACTTCTGGCAGCAGGCTGACTTTATTTGATGTGGATTTAATACATCTAGTTGTGCCACTGAAATGTTCAATGATGTAATGTCAATAGGTATTACCATTCCAATTATGTCTATTCCTACTAAATCATAATCTTTGTGTGCTGCTGTAACCACAAAAGGTATTGTGTATTGTTATCACATCCTTCACAACTGCATCATTGTTATTTGTGGCCAATTGGAATTAAGCAAAATTTGGCCATCCATGACACCTAGACAGATATGTTGGCAATTTTAGATCAACTCGTATTCATGCTGTTACCCTTAAGCCAGCCAAGACAACATGGTAAATTTGTGCTTGGAAGGTGTTTTTTTTTATTCTTGGACCATATTTTTTTCAGTGCAATAGTTGTGAAGGTGACCAAGATGATGGGACCATCCATTTTCTGTGCAAATGCTTGTTTTTCAGTTTGGAAGCAAAATAACATTAAAAAGAAGCTTTCATTCAGGTAACAGTAAAAAAGTGAATCCTTAAAAAATATAAATAACAATTAAACATAACCTGACTTCCCTTACAAAAATCAAGGAATACAAAAATCAAGGAAGGAAACTGGAAAATTTCAAACAATATGTTTTCTTCCAGTTACCCAACTTATAAAAACTTAACACAACCTAATGAAACCTAACATAATATGCTTTGGAAGAAAAATAGTTTCCAATTTTGTTTTGAGAATTTTGTTGATTTTTTTAAACACTTCCAGCTTATGAAACCAAACTAGTATTATTGCAGTTTAAGGTAATCACAAGACAAGTTTTGCACACATTCTACTTCATAAAACATACAAAGGGGTTAGTTTTCGTTAAGTTAGGTTAGGTTAGGCTTTTGTTGTAAGTTATGCTTTTTTGGAAAAAATGGGCAATTAAAAAAAAATGTCGAAGTATTCTTTGTTCAAGAACAGCTTAGGCTGGGTTAGGTTAGATTTGGTTAGGTTTTTTGCTTTTCAATTTTTTAAAAGAAAATAATTGTTTGCAAATTATCAATTTTTAACAGATAATTTGTATTGCATGGAAAGTTAGGCTAGGTTAGGTTATGTAACATATTTTTTTTTTTTTTATGTTACTTTGTATGCTATATTACAGCAACTTTGTATGCTAATTACTTACTTACAACTTTGTATGCTATACTTTGTATGCTATTGCCGCCTCCAGCGGCGGCCTCCCAAAGATATTTTGTGGATTTGATGGTGACAAAACTCACGATTCGAAACATAAAAAGTGCTACTCTCCAATTTCTAGCTGAAATATGTATCAACTGCAATGAGGATCAAACATGCTTTTTCAACACGGCGAAGCAAGCGTGTGAGGAACTTGTTTTATCAACCATATATGCAAAGAATTTGAGACAGCTCACAGGTTCGTCGGTGACAGCTTCGGCATTTTTTTCACCCCTGCTAGATATGCTCACAATTCCTTTCAAGCATATGGGTGCGAACTGGTGGCCATCAGTGTCCAAGTGTAAACATTTGAATCGCTAATTTGTAGATATTAGCAGAATACATGGTGAGCTTTCATCTTCTAAATATTGTACACAACGAGGTACACTTAGAATCTAATACATTCTAAGCATTATGATCGATGAAGTATGGTGGATCCTACAAGCCAAACTGTACATCGTCGATATTTTAATGAACATGTCGACGACGTGGGTACCTGTATTTTTTTAAGGAACAAATCGGGCAAAAGCTGCAGTCTATAGGTGGACGTTGATCGAGCGACGTCGCTGAAATGGAGAAACATGGCAGCACAGTCAATGTCGCAGTCAGTCGCACGCGCTCAACGATTCGAAGCCGGCCCAACAGACGAGCAGTCTCAGCAGCGACAACATGATGATATACCCGAAGAATCTGCCGATGAATCAGATGAGTATGCCATGCCTTACTGGCACTTATCTAAGAGAAGCAAACCATTAAATCTGACTGCCGTTGCGGGGACACTGGACGCTACCGATGCCGGTGCAAGAAAGGCATCTAAAATATTGACATCGTGGAGGAGAAAACAGGACAGACCGGACAGGGAGACGGAGGGAATTCTCAGACGGCGGCGGTGGCAAGATGGCTGAGTTTTCGGATGGAGGAGAAGAAGCTCTCAGCCGAGGCCATCTGCCACCCACCATCGCCATGTGAGTGATGCTGGGCGTCATGCAGCCTCACCCTCCACCACCACCGTCCCAGCGTCACCAACCCCACCGGCGCTGGCGTCTTCCGCGTGTGAAGGGGGGGGGGGATGTGATGTGTGTGTGTTGGTGGCGATTGTGTGTGTGTGTGTGTAAATAGAAATAGTTGGTGTCCCAGGTGTATTTCAATGTCTTTCCTTTCTTTTTTCTATTTTAGCGTAGGAATAAATGTAAAATGTGGATGTCTGATTCTGTCTCTTCACTCGGGCGAATTTACGGAGATAGGGGATGGACGAGAGAAGAGATTGACTACCCCCGCAGATCGAGCGAGAGAGACAGTCTGCCAGCTGCCCTCCTATGGGCGATATGTCCTCGGGCGTCGACTGTGAGGGGCCTTTGGCCCTCTCTTCCTCAAAGGGGGGGCACGACGAAAGGGCGCAATGACGAAACTCTCCTGATTGTTACTCATGGGCGCTATTCAAGTGGTAACTGGTAACTGGGCTCAGGTATCTCTTGACCGCAAAATCCCGCTGGCCTCTGTGACCCAGGGCCGCAGATGAGGGGGCGAGCATGGTATGCATGTGGGAGGGCCCGCTAGAGGGGGCCTCACATTGCGTTCGCCGGAAGTTCGGCGCCGGACAATAGGATATATAGGCAAAACACTGCCGGGTAATGTGTCCGCCTCCGTTCGCTGTACGTGGGCACGGATGGTACAGAGGATGGGGGATGCACCGGACTAGTTTGGCATGCCGTAAGTTCCGGGGCTGAAAGGGTAGGGCCGGCTAGGGTATAACGACGACCAGGGGACGTACCCAACGTGGTAGGGATCCGTGCCCTCCCGTGGGATACGTGACTCCGGTCGCATGTCTTCAACGTGTAAGGCCAGGCATGGTGTCGATTGGGTAAGGTTAGGTAAGTTGGCCATTGATACCTGAGTTCAGTTATAAGACAGCACAGAAGCCCAGAGAAAGTTTCACCGCCCAGTGTTGCAAAGCCTTAAGGCAGTAACGTCAATATATACAAATTATGCAATCAAGAGAGTCGCGTCAGCCGTTTACAAGTAGGCCTCGGAGCGGGTAATTAATATGCATTCGGGACTAACCAAGTCCCCAGTGAAAGGGAATACGACTCGCTAAATGCTTGCGTAACACTGGAGGGGAAAATTGTGGGCGAACTCGTTTTGGTATTATTAGGGACCGAATGATCGTGGGGAATGAGAGGAGCGAGTGACTTGCATACATGTTTAAACGGGTAGTCTTAAGGACCAGTGGAATTGGTTCGATTTCAACGCAAGTATTCAGCTGTCAGAAACCTCACTGCCAAAATTGTACCGGATGTTACCCGGGTCCTGCTTGCATCTGGCTGCCCCGAGAACGTCGATGCTGTGTGTGTGCCGGGGGGGGGGGGTGAGTGGATTGTGGATGTGTTGTTGTCTGGTGGTACACGGGTGGGTCCTGTAAATGGACGAGTGCCGGCGGCGGTGGCAGTACCCAGGTCGTGTACCTCTATCATGGCCATCCATCAGTGTCACGTCACACCCGAAGCCCACAACCCCTCCTCGCTACATGACCAGACGGGCGCACTCACGGGCGTATGTGATGTGGATAGGAGCCTGGCCTCGCTATATAAATTCGTGTAGTGGTGTCGACGGGCCGCAGCAAGGTTGGTAGGATGTCGGAGCGGTTGAAGAAGCGGTGGGCGAGGAGACGCACGGCACCAACCATCCAGCCGGCCCGCCGCAGTCGCCCGCACAGCGACCCACCCACCCGGCAGTGCCGCCCAGTGCCCCCCAGAGCCCGCTCCGACACCGCCCAGCCCGACGTGGCCCGGACCCCCCTACATAATCAAATCAAATCGGGTCGTTTGTCGTATGAAAAGATGAGTGTACACCATCTCTCTGTAAATATGCATCCCGGGGATGTGCATGTAGTTCATTTTGTGTGTGACGGAAAGTACACCGGGCACAGTGTCGCGCAAAAGCTCAAATATTGTCTGCATGATTGTATGACAGGTGCGCAAAACATTGCCTTCATTGGTGGCGATGGAACCAGACAGGTTGTTTGGTGGAAGGGATGATGGATGGCACAATTTGAACAACTGATGGGACGACCTGAAGGTCAAATTCTTTGCTTGTGCCACCAGGCGGAATTGCCCCATCGAACTCTGTTTGGACTGCTGGACGGACAAACAGCCGGACCCAGCACGTTCTCTGGGCCAATCTGAAAATGTATTGTGGGAGATGTCCGCAAGCTAGATGTCGTTGCGTTTGCTATAGTAACGATTGAGGATTTTCCAGAGCTGCCATCACGTGTGGAGCAGGGCCTAAGCACTGATATGAGGCTGCTGTATCAATATGCTTAGTCCTCGACCAATGACATCACTGATGGTATGTGAGATCGTGTGCATGAAAAAAAAATGTACATGACGAGATGATACACGGCCCAGATCCGTATTCTACGCACAGATCCGTATTGTTCTGTATCTGAGCCATCTGTTCCACTATGCAGCCTAGTGAAATATGTTGTGTGTTTGTGTGTATGTGCCAACTGTGATGGCAATGAAAGAGAAGTGGAATGTGGTGCATGGGCCCGGCCGGCCACCTGTGCGAGCAGATGAAACGACAGAAAGAGCATTTCCACGGCATCGAGATGCAAACCATTGCAAAGACCACGACGAGAAACATGCATATTGCACACCCCGAAAACGTCATGCTGGCCATGCTGGGTGACAATGACCAAGCGGTCAGGATGGAGGCTGTCAGCATGATTAAAACCGTGCTCCAAAATAAAAACCTCTCCACGGAATGGGGTACAATTCGGCCATTCAGATTATCTTCGGCCATTATAATCTCCGCGCGTGAACTGGTGTGCTGAGTCATACACGGAATTGGCTAACGTTCATCAGTGTATACAGACAGGCAAGACGTTGAAACGTCTTTAACACGAAAAATGAATGAGGAAAACATACTAAAGCTAATCGAGGAACCACTTCAGACAGGAGTTCCTTGTCACTCGCAGTCAACTGAGAGGTCGGTAAAACTGACAACTGAAACGTCGGCAGTGGTAGTCGGTAGACAGGACGCAAACGCCCTAAACAAAATAAAATTTCACAAAATGCACCCAGGTCCGGTAACGAAGAAAGTGCAGTGGCGTCGCCACGAAATTCTTCCAGGGGGGGCAAGGTCGGAAGGGGGCCTCCTGTTCCCCGAAAGGGGGCCTCCATTGTGTTAGGGTCTCATATTGCTTTCAGGCTCTTACTATGGTTCGAGAATGGGGAACATGATTTGATATTGGTGTTTTGTTTGTTCTTGGCATGGTGCATCATTTACTCAAAACGCAATAGCACGAATAATTTTCGCTGAAAACTGGGTCATACCAGGGTATAAATAAGTAATATTTGGATAAATACATAAGTGCCAAAACAAACCAACGTCTCAATACTTTCTCGAATCTTCCCGCTGGCCTCTAGATTGCAGCGAGCTGGCGGGGCTGGTGCTAAGCATATCTTACAGATATCTGCCATTGATCAACCCACTTTTAAGTCCTCCAAGTCTAACTGAATATAGCTAGATTCGTCACTACTGTTATTTATTCCCACCAGCTTGATGTCATAAGCAAAGCTTGAACGATCATTTCTCAGTCATAGGACGACAATTTCGCAAAGGTGACAACGAGAAGTGGATTGCATTGGTTTTCTGAAGGCCACCTTAGGAATTTGTTTGTTTTTATAACATTTGGTGCTTGCTGCAAGGCAACTGTCACACGAGCTAAAATATATCCTCAGCGAATAAATTCACGGCAAGAACAAGCATTGAACAGCAATGCATAAATAACAATGCAACAATGCAACTATGTCAGTGCATACATAATCTAAACCTTCAAATTCCACGCCGTTACGCCCATCGTTTCCGCTGTGCTGTACCGTTTTGTAAATGACTGAGAAGGTATGGAAGCTGGGAAGCTCCAATCATGCAGGCTGCAATAACAGAAAAGAAGTTTGTTGGAAGAAAATGCATTTAAAAACATCATTCATCCCATTTTATATGGGGCATGGATGTTGTATTGTATGCTTGTGAGGGATAATTTGTCCCCTCAATGTTTGTTTTGCCCCACGGGCGTATGTTTCGGAAAATTATTGAGGGACCAGTGGAGTACCTATATTTGCGTCAAGCAGGAGGGGGCAAACGGATTTGCAGGGGAGGGGGAGGCACCTACGCCCATTAAAAAGTCCTTGGATTTCGACCGCTATTTTGTCAAAGGCGACATTTCGAAATAATATAATTAGTCATCAACTAAATTGTCCTGTGGAGGGGCCTATTCTACCACTATGGTTTCTGATTGGTCGGATTTCAACCCTAACTCCACCACCCAGTTCTAAGGTTTTCTTTTGGTACCTTGATAAGTTACCTCACACTGCTGAAATTACACCTATACCACAAAACCGGATCGGTATCCCAAAAATTCAAGCTGGAGCCCTCCAAAAAAGGAGATTCCAACAAATAAATGTCCAGATCAGGAAAATGGCTCTGGAGCACCGAACATTTTTCTCCAGATGCCTTCAAAAATTGCGTATGGCACCGAAAAGCATGCCGGATCTCGAAAATTCGAGGTGGGATGCAAAAACATGGCGCCAGAGGCTCGAAAAATCAGGCCGGGATTCGGACATAAAAACCCAGAAAAGATCCACAAAAAATCGCGTTGAGCACAGAAAGCTGGCGTTGGGTCCCCGGAACCACGCGCCTGGGCGCGATAAGTTGCGCTGGGACCCAGAAAAATCACACCGAAGCCCCAAAATCGTACTGGGGCCCCACAAATGTGCATCAGAAGCCCCAAATATACACAGCCGGACCCTAAGAGTACAACGGTGCCCGAAAATACAACTAACCTTCCAAAGCGCACCGAGTCTCCCAAAAAGCGATAGGGCCTTAACACGCGCACTGGAGGGGGGGGCGAAATCCGCCCACCCCTCCAGTTTTTCGCAAATAACTGCAGATTTTACCGGTCGATATAAGAGATTTTCGGTATACCTGCTTAGAAATGAACGACGCGTCGTTTAAAGTAAGAAAAATGGAAATCTGCCGAAAATTGTTCGAGTTAGGGGCCGCTAAAGTAAAAAAATGTTATAGCGCCAGACCACAAAAATCGGCGCTGATGCGCTTCCCGTCTACTGACAGAAGGGAAGTGTTCTAGGCAACATTAGCGACTTGTTTGATGCATATTGATATGCTGTATAGTTTCAAGGTCATGTTAGGTCACCAAGGTCAAGTCAGGTCAAGTTCATGACAGGTTAACGGAACCAAACTTGATTAACTGGAATGTTGCCATAAATGCACTACTGGTTGTCATTTGTACTGTTTGTCATTGCGTTTCAATACTTTATTCATGTACTTCACTCCCTTCTTCACGAAGCCGATTGCTCCGAGCTGCCCGACGGAGCAGTCGGGCGGGCGGCCGGTTCCGGTAACTGGAACAGGTAACTGACCTGATAAAGTGGTGCTATATAGGTGACCTGAGGTCAAATGTTGGGTCTAGCATCTGCATTGCATCATTAGTAATGTCCAAAACATCATTGATGCCCATTTTTGACCATTTAAACACAATCACAGCGATCCATAACGATGACACGCCAAGCCACGCAAAAACGGGAAATTTTGCCAATCTGACCTCATTTGACCTTGAAGATATTGACCTAAGGTCACAAAAATCGCACACAATAGAGTTCACTACCGTGCCCATCCACCCTGCGAATTTCGTTCCTCCAGCTTTACTAGGAGCCGAGATCTTATGGGGGGGGGCGGAATCCCCCCCCCTCCAGTGCGCGTAATTCTCAGAGGCCCTTCAGGGCGCGTGTTAAAACATGCGTTGCAGCCCTAAATAAACATGCCGAGAGCTCGAAAAAAAATACACTGCAAGCTCGCAAGGCACACAGGGGCCATGAGAGCGCACAAGAGCCTGAAAAAGAGGCTGGGCCACAAAAGACAACATGGTTCCAAAACGTACAAAACGACCGGGAGCTAAATAAACACGTCAGGATCTTCGAAAACGCCCTGCCACGTACAACATACTCGGTGCACAAAAAGCAACAAAGGCCTAAAACGAGCAGTGTTTCGAAGATGTATTAGGCCCACAACTTCAATTTAAAATGTATTACCCACCACTTTAAACTACAAAATTTCACAATTTCAGGCATTCCAGTTCATAGCACCCGGTCGCCACGACGGCAACGTCAGTGCACGTGCACACCCATCTTTCGTATTCGGTGCATTCGCCACACTTCGTGCGATGCTACGGCCTCTGCGACGCCTTCTGCGTTTTGCTAATTGCTGCCACATGATACAATTGCGCCATATTTGACGTGAAGGAATGCTTCGTATGGGCGTTCGCTGCGAAAAGTCGATTGATTAAATTCGATCATTAGTTTCCTACTTTCCACATTTTCTGGTAGTTATGAAATGCGGTTTCCGCTGAGGTTTGATGCACTTCATATCTTTGCTGCTATCCTCCCAGATTGGCTACCGAACCGAGGCCCTGCCTCAGCATTCTTTTTTGGACCCATTGCGTCTTTCTTGCTCTATGATTGTGTATTATGGCTCCAATCCATTTTTGTTAGGGGCCTACAACATTTTCGAACCCCCTGCTCGTTTTATGGTTTGTTGCATTTTTGCGCACCGAGGTTTTTTGACGTGTCAGGGCGTTTTCGAAGACCCCGATGCGTTATTTAGCGCCCGGTCTTTTTGTTTGTTTTGGAACCATGTTGCCTTTTGCGGCCTCAACCACTTTTTCAGGTCCTTGTGCGTTATCATGACCCCTGTGTGCCTTGAGAGCTTCCGGTATATTTTTTAGACCTCCCGGTATGTATATTTATGGTTGCAACGCATGTGTTAAGGCCCTGTCGCTTTTTGTGAGACTCTGTGCGCTTTGGAGGGCCAGTTGTATTTTCGGCCCCCGTTGTGCTCTTAGGGTCCCGATGTGTCTATTTTGGGCTTCTGACGCACAGTTGTGGGGCCCCAGTACATTTTTGGGGCTCCGGTACGATGTTTCTAGGTCCCAGAGAGGCTTATCGCGCCGAGGCGCGTGGTTCCGGAGACCCAACCTCAGTTTTCTGGGCTCAATACGATTTTTGTGAAGCCTTTCTGATTTTTAAAAAATCCGAATCCCGGCCTGATTTCTCGAGCCCTTGGTGCCATGTTTTTGTATCCCACCTCGATTGTTCGAGATCCGGTTTGTTTTTCGGTGCCGTATGCAATTTGTGAAGGCATCTGATAATATGTTCGGTGCTCCAGAGCCATTTTTTTAACCTGGGCATTTAGTTGTTGGAATCCCTCCTTATTTTGGAGGGCTCCAGCTTGATTTTTTCGGATACCGATCCGGTGTTTGTGGTTACACTGTGCTTACGTGTGGCCCAAGACGCCAATTTTTTAGAGCCTCGACGGGACTACCGATGGGAATTGTGGGTCCCGAGCGCGATATTTGAGGTGCCTGGTTCGAGTGTGTGGGACGCGTTGTATTTAGCTGTGGCCCCAACGCGATTTTGGCGGTTCCTGTTGCAATTTTTCGGGCCTCGGAGCGAGTTTTCCGGGGCTCGCCGTATTTATTTGGAGACCCATACGCGAATCCTGGTGGACCGACGAGAATTTTGGTGGTCCCAGCGGGATTTTTGAGGCCCCGGCACGATTCTTGGGAGCTTATCCCTCTCAGGATGGAGGGGGCATTTGCCCCTTTGATATAGCACTGCGGCCACTGAAGGAGTTTTTTTTTGTCCCAGAGTGACATTCCGATTAAGGATTGATTTTTGGGGCAGCTGCAACGTTTGGGGCCCCGGTGCGACCTTCTGGGCCTCCAGTGTGATTTTCAAGGGCCCATATCATGATTTTAAAGTACCCGGACACGACTCCTACTATTTCTTAATGGTTTCTTCTTGCAAATTATAGGCCTCCTGTCGCGTCTTAAGGGTCTCGTCTCATTTCCTAGAGTCTTTTTACTGGTTTTCGACGTCTCCTTGTGTGTCCTACCCTGCTCCATATTCAATGGTCCTCCTCTCCCGTCTTGGAGGGCTTCCTCTTGCATTCTGGGGACCCTTTAACAAGGCATGGGGCTTCCTCTCATTTTCGAGGGGTATTCTCTGCCAAATTAGGGGCCTCCTGCCACGCCTCGTGGGCCTCTTCCTTTATCATGGCAAAGCCTTACCCGTTTTGAGGGATCTTCAATTTTGGAAACCTCACCTCTTCCATACCTGCTACCACTCCCATCTTAAGGGCCTCCTCTCATTTCCTGGGAACTCTTTCCGTTTTCGGGGTCTCATTTGGTCCTGGAGACCTACTCCTTCTTGAGGGACTCCTCTCGAGTCCGGCAGATGCCTCATTTCTCTTCTAGAGGCCTTCTTTTTCAAATTAGGGGCCTCCTCTCACGTCTTGGGGCCTCCTGCTCTGCGTGTGGATTCGATCTTTACCCATCTTAGGGGTCGTCTCTTATCTCCTGGTGGACTCCTCTTCTCTTCCAGGCGCCTCCTCTGTCAAATTACTGGCAACCTTTCCTATCTTAATGGCCTTGTTATTTCCCGGGGACCTTCTTAGCCGTCTTCGAGCCTTCTTTTCTGCCTGGGAGCCATTTCTCTTATCCAATGGCCTTTCTCTCCTATTTTAGAGGCCTCCTCGTTCATCATGGGGTCTCATTTCCAATCTTGTGTCGTTCTCTTCCCAATTAGGTGCCTCTTGCCACGTCTCTGGATCGTCCTTTTCTATCTCGGTGGAACCTCACCTGTTTGGGGCCTGCTTTTGCGTCTCCGAAACCTCATCTCATATTCACTGGCTTCCTTTTCCGTCTTAGGGCCTCCTCTCATATTCTGTGGCCTCCTTTCCGGTGTTGGGGCCTCCTTTGCAATCCTGGTTTCCTCCGTGCCATTTTTGACACTCTCTTGATTTCTGGGGACTCCTACCCTCTCCTAGGTGACTCCTTTTTTAAATTAGGGGCCTCCTCTCACGTCATGGGGGCCTCCTTATCTGTGTTTGGAGCCTCATTATCCTCTTAGCAGGGTGCTTTTGCGTCCCAGTCCTAGATTTTCTCTTCTAGGGTCCTCCTCTTCCAAAATATGGGCCTCATCTGGCTGGTCTCGGTGGCCTTCTCTCATTCCTGCGGAGACCTTCTTACCCGTCTTCCGGCCCCTATTGCGTCCGGAGAAATCTCCCCTATCTTGTCTTAATTTTATATTGCAGGGGCATCCTCTTCCGTCTTGGGGGCCTCGTTTTCCAAATTAAGACTATCCTGCCACCCATCGGAAGCCTTTTCGTCTAACCTGGGTGGCTTCTGGCCCGTATCGGTGGCATCCTTTCTGTCCTGAGGGCCTCCTTTTCGTACTGGGGGCCTCCTTTTCGTCCTGGGGCCTCCTTTTCATCCTGAGGGCTACCTCCCAATCTCTGTTCTACGTCTTAGGGGACTCCTTTTCGTCCTTAGGTGCATCCTTTTCGTTCTGGGGGCTTCTTTTTCGTCCTGGGCCTCCTTTTAGTCCTGCGGGCCTCCTCCCAATCTCTGTTCTACGTCTTGGGTGCTTCCTTTGCGTCCTGGGGGCATCCTTTTCGTCCTGGGAGCCTCCTTTTTGTCCTGGGGGCCACCTCACAATCTCTGTTCTACGTCTTAGGGTCCTCTTTTTTCGTCCTGGGTGTCTCCTTTTCGTCCTGGGGGCCTCCTTTTCGTCATGGGGGCCACGTCCCAATCTCTGTTCTACGTCTTAGGGGCCTCCTTTTCGTCCAGGGGGCCTCCTCCCAATCTCTGTTCTACGTCTTGGGTGCTTCCTTTGCGTCCTGGGGGCATCCTTTTCGTCCTGGGGGCCTCCTTTACGTCCTGGGGGCCACCTCACAATCTCTGTTCTACGTCTTGGGGCCTCCTTTTCGTCCTGGGGACCTCATCCCAATCCCTGTTCTACGTCTTGAGGGCATCCTTTTCGTCCTTGGGTGCATCCTTTTCGTCCTGGGGGCCTCCTTTTCGTCCTGGGGGCATCCTTGTCGTCCTGAGTGCCCCCTTTTCGTCCTGGGGGCCTCCTCCAAATCTCTGTTCTGGGTCTTGGGGCTTCCTTTTCGTCCTGGGGACCTCCTTGTTGTCCTGGGGGCCCCCTTTTCGTCCTGGGGGTCTCCTCCCAATCTCTGTTCTACGTCTTGGGGCCTCCTTTTCGTCCTGGGGCCCACCTCCCAATCTCTGTTCTACGTCTTGGGGCCTCCTTTTCGTCCTGGGGGCCTCCTCCCAATCTCTGTTCTACGTCTTGGGGGCCTCCTTTTCGTCCTTGGGTGCATCCTTTTCGTTCTGGGGGCCTCCTTTTCGTCCTGGGGGCCTCCTTTTAGTCCTGGGGGCCTCCTCCCAATCTCTGTTCTACGTCTTGGGGGCCTCCTTTGCGTCATGGGGGCATCCTTTTCGTCCTGGGGGCCTCCTCCCAATCTCTGTTCTACGTCTTGGGGGCCTCCTTTGCGTCATGGGGGTATCCTTTTCGTCCTGGTGGCCTCCTTTTAGTCCTGGGGCCTCCTTTTCGTCCTGGGGACCTCCGTGTCGTCCTGGGGGCCCCTTTTCGTCCTGGGGGCCTCCTCCCAATCTCTGTTCTACGTCTTGGGGCCTCCTTTTCGTCCTTGGGCCCACCTCCCAATCTCTGTTCTACGTCTTGGGGGCCTCCTTTTTGTCCTTGGGTGCATCCCTTTCGTTCTGGGGGCCTCCTTTCGTCCTGGGGGCCTCCTTTTAGTCATGGGGGCCTCCTCCCAATCTCTGTTCTACGTTTTGGGTGCCTCCTTTGCGTCCTGGAGACATCCTTTTCGTCCTGGGGGCCTCCTTTTCGTCCTGGGGCCCACCTCCCAATCTCTGTTCTACGTCTTAGGGGCCTCATTTTCGTCCTGGGGGCCTCCTTTTCGTCATGGGGACCTCATCCCATTATCTGTTCTACGTCTTGGGGGCCTCCTTTTTGTCCTTGGGTGCATTCCTTTCGTCCTGGGGGCCTCCTTTTCGTCATGGGGCCTCCTTTTCGTCCTGGGGGCCTCCTTCCAATCTCTGTTCTACGCCTTAGGGACCTCCTTTTCGTCCTGGGGGCCTCCTTTTCGTCCTGGGGACCTCATCCAAATCTCTGTTCTACGTCTTGGGGGCCTCCTTTTTGTCCTTGGGTGCATTCCTTTCGTCCTGGGGGCCTCCTTTTCGTCCTGGGGGCCTCCTCCCAGCCTCTGTTCTACGTACTGGGGCCTCCTTTTCGTCCTGGGGCCTCCTTTTCGTCCTGGGGGCCTCCTTTTCGTCCTGGGGGCCTCCTCCTAATCTCTGTTCTACGTCTTTGGGCCTCCTTTTCGTCATGGGTGCCTCCTTTTCGTCATAGGGGCCTCCTTTTCGTCATGGGGCCTCCTTTTCGTCCTGGGGGGCCTCCTTCCAATCTCTGTTCTACGTCTCTTATAGAGACCTGATTATATTTCCTGGGGGCCTCGTCAGTCTTGAGGCCTCATTGACAGTATGATCTTCTGTCCCGTCGGCCTCCTTGCTCACCTTTTTTTGCTGTGCATTTGCGGATGGGGGCCTCCTCAAATTTCAGGGGGGCGGCGCCCCCCAGTTTCACGGCAGGGGGGCGACTGCCCCCCTGCCCCCCCCGGTGGCGACGCCCTTGAGAAAGTGCACAATGTCTCTGGCGCACATGGTCATCGTGGCAGTGTGGCCTCCACTGCAAACCGTAATGTGTGTGCAATGAAAGCATAACATGTCTAAATACAAAAGTAATGTAATGCGTCTGTTATGGATGAAGTGCTTCTGATGGGCTCGTCTACCACAATCTGACGGAGGCCGCTTCCAAGTTAATTGCATATGCGTATAACCAGCAACGTAAGGTTCACATTGGCATGTCAGGAGGATAATTATTACAACGGTGGCTTGTGGGCCCCACCAACACTTCATCGGTCCTAACACTGATAATCTAATAGACTCTAAGTATTCTCTGTTCAAAATATCTAGGAGGAGCAGAAATATCACCGTGTATTCTGCTAATATCTGTAGATTCGCGATTCGAATGCCTAGACTTGGATACTGATGGCCAACAGTTCGCATCGATATACTTGCAAATAATTTTTAGCATGTCTAATTTACCACCCAATAATTAATTTAGTCGTCAATATCACCAAATGCAAAGTGTGAGACTCGTCTCCGACACTAGCGCCATCTATGAAGAAAGCCTGAACTATGCGCACGCTTCATTTGAAAGTTAATTTTCAGTATGAATTGATTATGGAAGTGGACTGAGCTTGCTGTTAAGTTAATCTCCATTGTCCAAGCTTTAATAAAGTCGCTAGTTTAAGCTACGTTCTGCTTCTATTGGTAACCACACCTCAAAATATGTCAAACATCCAGAATTCGAAATACTTCTATCGATTCGTGCGGGCAAAGAAAAATCGAAAAAGTTGAAAAGAAGTTGATATTCGAAATTTATTCAAGCAAAACATTTCGAAAAAAGTATAAAAAGGTCATCCCTGTGTACATGTATACATGTATACATGTGTACACATGTACATGTGTACATATGGACATGCGTATATATGTACATGTGTGCATGTGCAGTGTGAACATGTGTAGTGTGTGCATGTGTAGTGTGTGCACGTGTACATGTGTAGTGTGTACATGTGCGCATGTGCAGTGCGTACATGTGTACATGTGTGTTGTGTACATTTGTACATGTGTACATGTTAAGTGTGTACATGTGTACATGAGCATGCATGTACCGAATGTCCAGCCCTGTACCTCCGAAACAATTGCTGTACGTGAGAGGAAAGCTCTATATCTCTATCTCGAAGCTCTCTGAACGCCAGGGTTAAATTTGAAGCGAACTTACTAGTATATGCCTCTAGGTAACAGATGGAGGATCTGGGTCTCAGGTGACTTCTCACCCATGTTTGACTTCTTAGCTGTGCCTACGCACACATGAACGCGGAAATAATGACCAGGTGCCGGTCACTTGACACACATCGGTAACTGGAATGTGGTGCTCATATTGCAGACGTTCCAGGTGTGGACATGCCGTGAAAAGGCGATGGCTCCAAGAACAGCACGTGAAAAGGCGATGGCTCCAAGAACAGCGCTTGCACGCGACAAGTGTCAATCACAGTTGACACCCCGTGGCGACTTTTGACCTGTTCCACGGCGATAATTTGAGATAATAATTGGGAGCCACGTCACCATAGAAGCAACTCTCGAGGAACCCAGTTCCTCACCGCGGTCCAAGATACATAAAACAATTGCTGTGCGTAGTGTACAGCAAGGAGGGTTTTGGGAGGAAAGCTTACGACCAGCAAGCCTTGACCAAGCCAAGCCCAACAAACCCTTACGGCCCAATGCTCCCGACAGGCATGTGCTATGCCGTCCAGCAGATTCTCAGAGAGCTCCAGACTAAGAGAGTGTATGAGAGCGCATGGCTCGGCACAGGTCGCAAGTGTTAATAGTCGAGCTATTGCGCAACAACCCTCATAATCTTTGATGCTACTATGGCCATCGTAAAAAGAAATGGAAACTCGGTACGGCATATATTATGAATTACGTGAATTATGACTTTAATTATGAGTTAATTATTAATAATTGCTGGAAGCGGTTGTCTTATTCAGAGTGCTGGAATGAGCTGATACCGATAATTGATGAGATGAGGACGCTGAAGACGTTCGGAAACGGTATGTGAAAATCCCAATATTCACATCCCAATCTTATGGATACTTAAAATGCATGACTAAACTGATGATGCAGATTATTGCTTTACATGCCTGTTGAACATGCCTGGTGGCACAAATTTTATAGTAAGCATTTCAGTGGAGGTCAACACCTAAATGACTATTCCAAGACGTGAGTCAAGCTTATCATTAACAGCCCCATCTTTCGTCATGATTCTAATGTACCCATTGATACAACTTGTGAGCCTACAAATGCTAAAATATGGAAACCAGAGAAGATAGCCAGGTCTGACACCTGTCAGTTTTCCTCAGACTGACAAAAACCGAGTGGTTCGTGTTCACACGCGAACCAGCCTCACCATACTCACACTTGCCAGAGTACAACAAAGCACGGCCCACGCCCGGTCTGGAGAGCCTCGGGCTGCCAGCGATGACACGTCTCCGTCTCCGTCTCCGTCTCCGTCTCCGTCTCCGTCTCCGTCTCCGTCTCCGTCTCCGTCTCCGTCTCCGGTCAGTGACTGCGGGGCTCGTCCGCCACGCCGCTCGATTTGGAGCGTCTTTGGCTGCCGGCGATGACACGTCTCCGTCTCCGTCTCCGTCTCCGGTCAGCGACTGCGGGGTTCGTCCGCCACGCCGCTCGATTTGGAGAGTCTCTGGCTGCCGGAGATGATACGTCTCCGTCTCCGTCTCCGGTCAGTGACTGACTGGATCGTTCGCCACGCCGATCCCGACCGTCTTACCGCGCCGGTCTCCGATCGCTCGTATCTGATGTATTTGCTCAGCTGGCCGGGAATGTATCCGTCTTCACGTGGCTGCAGTACTTGCATAGCACACACTTGTACCCCTCCCCCCACCCCTACACACACAAACACACCTCATCTGTCATTTCTCGGTGCCGATCGTAACGTCATGTTGCGTGAGTTTGTTAACAGAGGCAGGGAGTCGCTACCGTGCTTCAAATTACAGTTTGACAAGTCAACGTCTCGCCTTGTCGCCTCGGTATCCCAGTTGGTTAGAGCGCTGGCCTGCAATGGTCTCCCCTCTCCGGGCAAGACAGGGTTCGAGTCGCTTCACGCGCTCGCATTTGGCCCCCGGCTGGGAAGGTGGGTGGGCTGGCCCAGGTCCGATGAGGCCGGGGACGAGCTACCGCGAGGCCGCGACGCAAGTGAGCGGACTGGCTCGAGGTTTGTGAACAGGAACGCGCGATGACGGGTGAAACCCGAAGCGATGCACGAGCGGTGCACGAGCGGTGCACGAGCAGTGCACGAGCGGTGCACGAGCGGTGCAAGAGCGGTGCACGAGCGGTGCATGAGCGGTGCACGGGCGGTGCACGGGCGGTGCAAGAGCGGTGCATGAGCGGTGCACGAGCGGTGCAAGAGCCGTGCACGGAGGCACCAGGTGATCCCAGAGACTCGAATAACATGCTAACTGGAAGGAAACTAAGACCTCAGACTAGGGACAAGCCAGGGACGGATTTTTTATGAGATAGAGTTTGTTTTCACCTCCTAGAACAGGGGCTTTGGCTCCCTGGCTTGACGTCCGTGAATTATGACTACATATAGCTACATGAGTTCGCCATATGTTTACAACGTTCCACTTTGGCATTATTATCAGGGGTGGAGCCAGAAGCCTGGCTTGGGGGAAATTTTAAGAAGAAAATATCGGATTTCGAAAACCTTATCGGATTTAAACAGCTAACGTTGGTCGGATCTGCTTAGGACAATATTAATCTAATAAAATGCTCGTAGATTTCGATAAAATGTCATTTCAGTGCAAAATTTCTATAAAGATCGGCCTCCTGGATCGGCCCATGGTCCCGTTGTCCCCAATTCTACCCCTAGAACATCATGACAGTTTCCTGCCAGCTATATCGCATCTAACTATTTTCTAGTTTCGTAATTATCGATGCGGAATATTGTAGCCTGTTTCGACGTCATTCTGGTTTTGACGTGGGCTTCTTCCTCCCACTCTCCCACTGTACGCGAAATGAATCCCGGGGCCACGCGGCCCGGAGCCTTCGTGCAATGCAGTGAGGGCCGTGATTCGGTGTTAGTCTGGCGCAGCACATGCCGCAATGTGACATACATATACACAAGGCGAGAAGATAGATTGCACCGATTGTTTGATTATTTGAGCTTAGGCGCGCATCGGCTCCTGGTCGTTATGAGGCGCTAAGGAAAGACAGCGCACTCACCGATGCTGTCCAGGAGTAGAAGCGTCGCCGTCGGGGATGAAATTCGCTCCACCCGCACTACCTCAGCGATGTTGCAAAACTGTACAACTGTGCAGCTGTGCCCCCCACCCCCCTCGCGCGTGCATGCTGTCCACACGTATTTGTAAACCTGTCTGCCAGACGGCCGTCCCCCCCCCCCCTCTCCCGCGCGGATGTCGTCCACAATCAGTTGTAAACATTACTGTCAGACAGCCACACGTTCACCGGATTACTTCGCACTCTATTTGAAAGTTGAGCCTTATTCGCTGTTAAATATCCAATGCCAAAGCAGCAACATCAGCAACATCAGCAACATCAGCAACATCAGCAACATCAGCGACATCAGCAACATCAGCAACATCAACAGAGACGGGAGCCATTCTGCCTCCATTCAAAGCAACAGCCGCCGAATAGCTGCCTGCCCTGAAAGCAAATATTTTGTATCGACGAACCATTGCATTGGTTCATTGAAAATCGGTTCGCGACAATGCGATGTGGCGACCAGATGGCGGGATACGTTACTGTTCTGGCCAATCGTTGTCCGGGCAATGCAAAGTTAGCAAATAGTAAGGGGGCGATAACGTGAAAGCCAATCCGCCTCGTGGGTGCTCGGTGGCAGCAATCTGGTGGGGATGGGGGGGTTAATCTGGTGGGGATGGTCACGCTACACCCACCAAAGGTAAGTCAGCCAAGTGTATTGCAAATAATGCCAACAGCGCAGCCCAGCAGGGATGAGTGCCGCCAGCACCGACGAACCTTCGGTCTAATCACACATGGCGGATCCGTGCCATGGGGTTCGCGCTGAAAAGTAGGTTTAGTCACCCATGACGGGTCCGTACTATGGTGTTCGTGCTAAGGAGTCGGTTCAATCACACCTGGTGGGGTCCGTGTCATGAGGTCCGTGCTAAACAGTCGGTCTAATCACCCCCGGCGGGGTCCGCGCCATGGGGTTCATACTAAATAGCCGGTCTAATCATCCGTGGAGGGGTCCGTGCTATGTGGTCCGTGCTAAACAGTCGGTCTTATCATCCCCGGCGGCGTTCGTGCTATGTGGTCCGCGCCAAACAGTCGGTCTTATCATCCCCGGCGGCGTTCGTGCTATGTGGTCCGCGCCAAACAGTCGGTCTTATCATCCCCGGCGGCGTTCGTGCTATGTGGTCCGCGCCAAACAGTAGGTCTTATCATCCCCGGCGGCGTTCGTGCTATGCTTCCCGACATGATGGAACAGCAAGTTAAATTTTATTTACGATAGAGATAACACAATGGACGAGCCTGGAACCACCAGGATAATTTGAGAACACGTTTACCTCGATGTTAGAAAAGCACTGCACACCAGTGTATTTCTTCGATTCGCACTAGAAGGAGGAACACTTCGATGAAAGGGCACCCGAAGCACCAGAAAAGGGCATTTTGGTTGCATACAAAGAGCACGTTTTGCAGACTACAGTCTGCAAAACGTGCTCTTGCTGCTGCTGCCCTGCAAAACGTGAAAAGCGTCTCTCCACAATATATTGTGCAGACAGTGCACACATAATATTGGTCAGGAAAAGTTAGCAAAAAGCTAACCTTGTAGGCTTCATCTCATAGGGCTTTCTATTCAAATATAAGCAGATGGTAGGAACAAGTCACAATGTAGTGGGCTTCAGAATGGCACTTTGAGCTGCATCGATATGAGCGTAGCCTGGTAAGGTCGCGTCTTAGTCATCTCAAGGCACTTTCATTTTCGAGAAAGGCACCGCAACTTCAGCAAAAGGCGCCTAGAGCAGCAACAGAGACACTCGACTGTGTTAAAAGGCACTACCGGGTTCACTATTTCCTGGCTACCTAGCTTTTTGGACAAGCGTTTTGGGCAAACACTTTAGCGATATCGAAGGCGGCGATGTCGCCTATCTCAGCTAAATTATATGTTTTCGTGGATATTTTGTCGCCATTGTCCCGCCAGTTGAAATTTCTGAAAGTATGCCCTGTCTTTACCATTAAATATGAATGTCCTTAGCTCGATCCGCAAAGCAAGCAATTGACACTCATCACGACCTGCTCTAGCCAGTGATATGCAGGAATGGATCCTATTTTAGTAATATAATTGAACCGCTTGTGGATTGTCTGCATGGTATACAGCAAAAGCGTGGGGTCGATGTTTTTGTATCTCATGAGTTGAACCATGTGCTTTAAGGATATTGAATTCGCTTTCACGGTCCTTCCTATGATCTTTGTGTATATTTTCGCACCTGTGGGTCATCGTTGGCTGTCAATTGTAATGTGAATTTCCTGTTGGGTAGTCAGCTCTGGAGATGGCAATGGGGTGAACACTCGCCTAGACGGCGCACGAGATCCAGTGCGATCGGAAGATCTGTGCCAACGTTTTCCAGCAAATTTCCTCGACAGATAATGCTGCTGATGCTCAAGTCCTTGCCGAAGAGAGACGCACAAACTACACCGGGACGATATTGCGTCCAGACGTTCGGATGATTCTCCCTCTCGGTCCTGGTTGGCGTAGAAAGCTCACCACCATGCATCAGTGCTGCCACCTGTGTCAATCTCAGCAGAACGTGCTGCCCTCTACGGTCGAGACCAACTGCGCCAAAGCCGACGAGCAACAGCTTCGGTAGCTGGGGCATCAACCCCAACACTCATGGGCGACTCCAGCCCAGTTTGGTGGCAAAAGCTTAATTGGCCACCCTATGCCGAATTTGGAGCGTTTGCATTGCATTGGGCGATTGCAGCGATTGCATTGCATTGGGCGATTGCAGCGATTGCATTGGGTTTAACACGAGATTTAACGACCAGTTTTCGAGAACATGTGCCAATTACACCTTTAGGAATATACAATTATCCATTCGCAGGCAACGTATTGTCCGAAGTGCCTACACTAATAAAACAAAACAAACAACGTACTGTCATCTGTACATGGCTGGGGATCCCGGGTGGGTTGGGAGGGTCTGGACCAGTAGCGCAACCAGAGGGGGACTAAGGGGACCATAGCCACCCCACTACGTCGTGTCAGAGGGGCCTCGTTTCGGCTCGCGAAGCGCGCAGACATTTTAATGTTTGCCCGCTGGGGACTAGCAACAATTGGGGGACCCCTGAGAGGTGGCAAGCTCTCAAGAATTGCGTCGGTATTCGGAAAAATTTCCCCGGAGTTTCGAAAAATCGCGCTGAGGCTAAAAATTTCATCGGGGCCCTTAACAAATCCGGTCACGGCTCCAAAATAAAGCCATCGGGGCCAAAAAAACGCGCCGGCCCACGAAAATTGTACCGGTGTCCCACAAAATGCGAGCTCGAGACCCCAAAAGTCGTGTTGGGACTAAAAATTTCGCGTCGATAGCCCTAAATAAATAGAGCGGGGCCCCGAAAAATCGCACTGGGATCTAAAGATTCTTGTCACGGCCCCCAAAATTAAGGTTGAGGCCTCTGAATAAATACCGTACGGTCCCGAAAAAAAATCGCTTAAGCCCCAACAAATTTCGTTGAAGCACTCCAAAAATTCAGGCCAGGGACTTGAATAAAGACAGCGTGAGCCGAAAAGTCAGGCCTGCGCCCGAAAATCGCCCCGGGACCCCAAAATCGCGCTTCGGTCCAAAATTTCGCATTCAGGCCCAAAAGATTGACGTCGATGGCACGAAACCTACGATGGGGCTCCAAAAATTCGTCCGGGGGCTTTAAAGTTGCGTCGGGCCCCTCAAACATCACGCTTGAGTAAAAAAAACATAGAAGCTAAAAAAGCTTGAATTTGAGTTATGTTGGGTTGGGCACTTCGGCCTCCTCAGGCCATTTCGTGCCATATGAGAAAATGTATAATGTGCTATGCTAAATAACTAAGTTTATAAATCTTAGAACAGGTTTGTATTGCGGAGAAATTTGAAAAGTAGTTTGATGAGAATTCGATGATCATCCCTTAATAGTGTAGGCAGAGTAAAAGGAATTTTGTGTGTATGACACAAATCCGTCAGTGTTTTTCGTGGGCCTTGGTACTTCTGACAATGAAGGAGAATATGTGGAACTGTAAGATATGGGTTGCATGATGGGCATGAAGGTCGAGGTGAAGCCGTGTATATATATATATATATATATATATATATATATATATATATATAATATATATATATATATATATATATATATATATATATATATATATATATATATCGATGGGTAACAAAAGTATGGCCAATGCGTAAACGTGATAGGGCTTTTTCTTCGTGTCAGTTTTTTTTACATGATGTGATCCAGGTATCGACGGCAGTTTTGATGAAACGTAATTGTGTATGGTTTTTGTTTGGTGTCCAGTTTTCGTTCCAAAAATGTCGAATGCTCTGTTGTATTGATGATTTAATGCCTTCAAAATGTGGTGCAATTTCTGTGATGTGTTGGAGGTGTAATGATGCTTTGGCTAATTTGTCGGCTTCTTCGTTTCCTGGGATGCCGCAGTGGCTGGGCACCCACAGGAAACGGACCTTCACGCCCATCAGATAAAGTATTTCAAGGGTATCGTAAATGGAGATATGTCAATGGTGCGAAAAAGAAAGTGAAGAAAGTGATTGAAGAACAGATTTGGAGTCGGAACAAACAACAAGACTGCGCATGGGGTGACAGATTGAACGGTTGCTGACATAGCGAAGAGCAATGAGAATAGCGTGCAATTCTGCGATGAAAATGGAGGTTCCGTTTGGCAAGCGATGCTGTTTTGTATGTATCCGAAACAATGGCATTTCCAGCGAGGTTGGTGTCTTTTGATCCGTCGGTAAAAACAAAAGGAACATGACGATAACGAGAACGAAATTGGTGAAATTTTTGTTTTGCATATGCTGGACAAAGTTGTGATTTTGGGGTGGTGGTCAGATTAAAATGTGTCGTTCGGCCATCTGCCACTGTGGTGTAGTTGGTGGAGAAAGAGAAGTAATGCGCGGAATAGTGAAATGAAGTTGTTCAGAAAATGTTTTGACTCGAGAAGCTATAGTGAGACCAGTTCGTTTTTCCGGCTGGACCTAAATAATCATGATGTAAATTTGGGAGAATTTAGAATGGAGCTGCGTGGGGTGGTTTGCGTGAAATTGAATTTTGGAGGCGTACCTAAGTGTTTGCTGCATTCTACGGAGAGCTAGTGGAGGAATTCCAGATTCGGCTTCTAAAGAAATGATGGGTGAAGTAGTCATTGCACCGAGAGCGATACGGATAAATTTATTTTGAATGGTGTCTAAAACGTGTAAGGAGGATGTGCTAGCACCGGCATATACTACGGATCCATATTCAATTATGGGTAGAACTAAAGATTTGTAAAATAGTAGAAGGGTATGACGGTCGGCTCCAAGTGATGAAGAAGTGATGCATCGAAATAAATTAAGTCGGTGAAAACATTTGTTCTGGATGTGTTTGATGTGTTCATGCATTGAAAGCCTACGGTCAAAAATAATACCAAGAAATGTAAACGAATTTACAAAAGGTATATCATTGTTTCCGAGGTGAAGCGGTGTGTCTGGGTTTGGGCAGGGTGTTGATTTACTAAATATCAGTGTTACATATTTTGGGGCCGAAAAAATGAAACCATACTTCAGGGACCATTCGTGTATTCTGTTCAGTGTGTTTTGTACGCGAATTAAACAATGTTCATAATTTTTCCCGGAGCACCAAATTGCGCTCTCGTCTGCAAATAGTGAAGTTGGTTATGGTTATTAGGTTATGGTATGGATTCACTAATGAGTGAATCCATACCATTCCCACTGGATTTGTCAGGAAATCAGTAGAAACTTTTAGAGGAAATGCCTTATTCTTGGTGACTTTAATCTAAAAGGATATGAAAATGTTGGTGTTGGCTCCCCAGCGTGTAAAATGTTTAGGAAATGCCTTGAAGAGGACCTGTTCTTACACCAGTTTGTAACAGAACCAACTAGGCAGGGCTCATACTTGGACCTTGTATTCTCGGATTTAAGTGATTTAGTTCAAGACTTGACTGTAGGAGAAACTCTGGGAAGAAGTGTCCATAATATAGTGAGATTCAAGGCACAGGTAGCATGGACAATCAAGGATAATTTGGCAAAGGTTCCAAATTTTAACAGGGCAGACTTTGACTGCATGAGAGCGGCTTTAAGTGCCATAAAATGGGAAGAAAAATTTTCTGATTTAAATGCCTGTGAAATGTGGGAAAAGTTCAGGTCTTACTTGAAGGAAATTCAGATTAGACATGTCCCCCAAAAGCAAAGGCGCAAAAGAAGGGTAGGAAATCCGACATGGCTTGCACCAGATTTGACAAAAGCAATTAAGGCTAAGAAAGATGCATTTAGAATATTTAAGGAAGCTTCAAATATAGTAAATATAAGGTTGTATCAAAAAGCTAGAGACGCTGTGAAGCAGAAGACCAGAACAGCAAAGCGAGCAAAAGAATTGGATTTGGCTAGGAACTGTAATGGGGACAGTAAAAAGTTATTTAGTTTCTAAAGTAAAGTTTCAAGTAAAGTTTAAGTACAGAAACTCTAAGTAAAGTTTCAAGCACAATTGGCACACTGGAAGTAAATGGGATTATGCTGAGTGAGGATGGTGAGATGGTTGAGGAACTGAGCAAGCAGTTTAAATCAGTGTTACGTTGGAGGATGTGACTAATCTGCCAACTGTGAACCACAGCTCAGTGACAGGTGATCAGTTACATGATGTTGATTTCATTGATAGTGATGTTGTTTTGAATTATGTCAGGAAAATAAAGCCAAACAAGGCAGCAGGATCTGATGGAATGTATGCTAGGGTATTGCGGGAAGCTGAAAAGGAACTGGCAATTCCACTTAGTATAATATTTTGTAGATCAGTTTCACCAAATGAAATTCCAACAGATTGGAAAAGGGCAAATGTAGTTCCTATTTTTAAGAAAGGAGAAAGAGGGAAAGTTGAAAACTATAGACCAGTAAGCCTCACATCCCTAGTCTGCAAGGTACTTGAATCAATTATCAAGGATAGAATAGTTAGTTTTCTGGAAGGAAACAGATTGATTCAAGATACTCAACATGGGTTTAGAAATGGGCGATCGTGTCTCACAAATCTCTTGGACTTTTTTAATTTTGCTACGGAACAATTTGATAAGGGAAATCAGGTTGATGTAGCATATCTTGACTTTAGCAAGGCCTTTGACAAGGTACCTCATAAACGGTTAATGATGCAGCTTCAGGTCCATGGTATTGCAGGTAACATCCTAAAATGGATAGAGTTGTGGCTTTCAGATAGACAGCAGAGAGTGATGCTAAATGGTACGAAGTCATCATGGCAAAATGTTCTTAGTGGAGTCCCCCAGGGGTCAGTACTAGGACCACTATTGTTCATTGTGTTTGTAAATAACATTGAAAGTGGCCTAAGCAGCAAGGTTTTGAAATTTGCGGATGATTTGAAGGTCTTTAGTGCAATAACAGGGCACAATGAGCAGGTTTTGCTGCAGAAAGACTTAGATGAGCTTGTGAAGTGGTCCGAAAAATGGCAAATGAAATTTAATTTTGATAAGTGCAAAATCATGCATGTAGGTAGGCAGCATATCAAGGCTCCGTACTTGATGGATGGCCAAGTACTATCTGTGACTCAGCAGGAGAAGGACTTAGGTGTTATTTTGAACACAAAATTGGGGGCATCAGAACAGACCAAAGAAGCCAGGAAGAAGGCAAAAGAATACTTGGGGCAATAAATAGGAATGTATAATACAAAAGTGAGGAAGTCATCAGGAAGCTTTACTGTGCATATGTCAGGCCACATTTGGAATACTGTGTCCAAGCTTGGTCCCCTAGTTATGAAAAAGATTGTCGGCTTTTAGAGAGAGTACAAAAGAGGGCAACAAAAATGGTGAATTGTATAGGCAACCTGGCATATGAGGAAAGATTGAAGATACTGAATATGTTTTCACTTAGATATAGAAGGCTGAGAGGAGATCTCATCGAGGTCTTTAAATTTGTTCATGGTCAGGAACAGGGTTATCTCAGTGAACTGTTTGAATTTAACAGAAATGATGCAATCAGAGGTCATCAATTCAAAATTAAAGTTAATCACAGCAGGACAAGGTTAAGACAGTCTTTCTTCACCAACAGGGTAGTAGAACACTGGAACCAGCTGCCAGAAACTATTGTCAGTAGCAACACATTGAACATCTTTAAAAACAGCATACACAGTCATTATAAGAATAGGGGGCTTGTTTTTCTGTATTCCAGGGAGAGTTGATCGACGCATTTGGTGGACAACTGGTTCAGTGTACAGAGTGCAACCAAGAAGGGCCCTTGTGGCTCATAGTTGCACTGGTCTTTTATGTCTTTTTATGTCTAAAAGCTCCATCATGACCTTACTTCTATAACGTATATCACAAGAACTCATCTCGATTATACTGCTCACTCAGGACACAATAGAAGTCATTTAATGAAAGTGTTACTTCATTACCTGCATTGTTAATGCAAACAGAAAGAAGTCCTTTGAGTCATATGTAATGACCTCCACAGTGCTGTTCCATCCACCTCCAACCTCAACCCTGACCAAACTTCAGGAGCGCATCCATCTCCAAAGCAGCTAGCGGAAGAAGGTATGTATTGCATCAAAAGTACTATGATCTGAATTCCATGGTATCCCTGTTGCGTAATAGTCCATCCTTGCCTATCCATGTAGGAGATGTTTGACTTTCCTCAAACTGTCTGGATAACTTGGGAGTAGGAATCACGTGTGAGTGATGAAACAGATGAGCTATTCCTATATGCTTATGTTGCAGAACTGCATGGCATGCCGAATTGGGAGGGGACATTGTGGGCCGTTGCCCCTTGACAGGTTTTGGGGCCACAAAGAATCGCGTCGAGCTCCTGAAAAAATTGCGCCAGTCTCCTTAATAATCCCGTTTGGGCCCCCAACAATCGCACCGGGGCCCCGTAGAATTGCATGGGGACCAAAAAGTCACACAGGGGCTTCTGAAAACGACGCTGGGGTATCAAAAGTTATAATCTGGGCCCCTGCAAATCACGCTGGGGGCTCGAAAGAGTCGTGCTGTGGTTCAAGAAGATCACAACGGAGGCCACAAACGGTCGGGCCGGGACCCCGGAAAGTCACGTTGAGCCTAGGGGTACCAAGAAGTCTCGCCCGGATCTCTGAAATTCACGCTAGGGGCATCACAGGTTTCACCGAGGCTCCAAAAGTCTCATTGTGATCACCCAACAAATGAAGCCGGGGCAACGAAAAACAGTCCCGACATGGAAAATCACTCTGGGTCCCAATAACCGCTCCAAAAGCCCACAAAACGTGTTGGGCCCCCAAAAACGTGTCCTAGCTACTAAAGATCGAGCTAGAGGTCCAACAAGTGACCATGAGGCCCCCAAATATCGTGTCCGGGGTAAAAAATTCCGTCGGTAATCCCAAAATTTAATGTCGGTAATCAAAAGCGTACCGAGTTTCGCAAAAAGCGACGACCTTAAAATATGCGCTCCAGCTCGAAATAAACACACCGGAAGCGCTAAATAAAAGCATAACGGAGGCCCTCAAGGCACACCAGGGCCATGAGACCGCAAGGGGCTTCAAAAACAGGATGGTCCCTCAAAAATGAAATTTATCGTAAGCAAGGAACAAATAGACCGGATACTAAAGAAACACATCGGCGTCTTCGGAAACGCGCCGATACCACACAAATATCATCGGTGTATAAAAAGACAACAAAGCTGTAAAGAAGAGCCGGGTCTCGAACATGTGCCAGGCCTCAAACAAAAATTGGTTGGAGCCCTAAAAGACATCCATAGAAGAAGAAAAACGCACAGGTAAAAAAACGAACACCTAGCTAGGGTCACGGCTCGGGTGACAATCTGGGAGCTTATTTAACCAAAGCGATGAGGTGCATCAAAGCTCATTGTGTCTCCGGATTTCTTAATCACGAGAAAATGTTGGAAGAAGAGAACTAATACATCGAATTGAATTTATCGATTTTTTTCCACCGAGCTGCCATACCAGGCATTCCATATGTCAAATGTGGCACAAGACTATCATGTGACAGTAATTAGCAAAACGTAGGAGACCTAGCAGAAACCGGAGAAGCGCACGTAGAGTGGCGAATGCGCCGACTGCGCAAGGCGGGTGTACACGTGCACGAACTTTGGCGTTTTGGCGACCGGGCGTTATTAATTGGAATGCCTGATATTGCCAAATTTTACATTTTTGAATGATTTGTTCAGGTGTAATTTCAGCAGTGTGTGGATACCAAAAGAAAAACCTTCAAACAGGATGGGGGGAGTTAAGGTTGAATTCCGGTGATTCAGAAATAATTGTGGTATATTTGGTTCCCTCCACAGGACAGTTAATTTGGCCACTAATTATTATACAACAAAAATATAAAGAACCCCCTTTGAAAAAAGATATTGGTGGAAATCTGGGTACGTTTTTAAATGGGGGTAGTTGAGCACCTTCCAAATCAGTTTGCCCCCACTCGCAAATCCTAGGTACGCCACTGTCATGGCATGACATAATTTGACCTGTTCATGGCTATGATCCGCCGCAATAGACGGGGTACTCCGCGGCCCCGGTCCGCCACAGTGGACGATGTGCTCCGCGGCCCTGATCCGCCACAATGGACGGTGTACTCCATGGGCCCTGATCCGCCACAGTGGACGGTTTGTTCCACGACCCTGATCCACCACAGTGGATGATGTACTCCGCGACCCTGATCCGCCGCAGTGGACGCTATGCTTCGCTGCCCTGGTCCGTCATAGTAGGTGTGCCCCACGGCACCGGTCCACCACAGTGGACGGTGTACTCTGCGACCGTGGTCTGCAACAGTTGATGATGTACTCCGCGGCCCTGGTCCGCCACAGTGGACGGTGTGCTCCGCGGCTCTGGTCCGTTACGGTGGACCATGTGCTTCGCGGCACCGGTCCGCCAGAGTGGACGGTGTGCTTCGCGGCTCTGGTCCGCCATAGTAGAAGGTGTGCTCCACATCCCCGGTCCGCCACAGTGGACGGTTTGCTCTGCGACCCTGGCCCGCCACAGTAGACGTCAGGGTCGAAAAACGGGTCTTTCCTGGATTTTTGCCATCCATAGCATTATCCTCTTCGCAAAATTATCCTCCATGTTGTTTCCTCCATGCGTTTTCAATTTGGATATCTGATGGTGTTGTTCGACAATGAATTGCCCTGTGGTAAAGTGCGCAAGATTCACCTGAAATTTCAAAGTGAGATTCTGATGTCAAGGTTTGAAGGAAAATGTCCTCTCCGTATTCCATCACTCAGACATTGTCCTTTCCTCACCCAGGATTGCAAAGTATAAATCCAGCCCTGGTAGACGGTGCGTACTCCACGGCCCTGATGAGTCATAGTGAACGGTGTGGGATTAGTCACGGCTTTGCATCATTTTTCCGAGCAGTTTTGTGTGCATTAGTTGTCACTTTCTCCGCATGCTACCCTTCACCTTACCATTAGTAGGTACCAATGTCACCCACGTATTAATATTTCCCAATTCGTCACAGCCATTGAATCTGCTTGAGACACAGCCGCTCTTGTTGTGCATTTCGAGCGATGAATATTGATGCCATCAGAAAAGCAAATTCTGTCAGCAGCGAGACTGACCTTGCTTCCACTAGGGTAATGATACAGGTACTGAAAGCAGCGCGGCCAGAAATGCCTTTGGGTGCGGCACCCTTGTGGCCTTATTCGTGTCTATATGAAGACTCCTTACGTCTGCCATGTGTTCCTACTGTCCGACATTTCGCATCTCTTTATATATGCCCTGTATATGCTTTATGTTTGCCTAATATGATAAGGTCCGGTCACAAGAAGTCGGGTCATCTCGGATCCTTGTTCACACAATGTCATGGTGTACTACTTCGGTTGCTCTAAAACCGAAGTAACATTTAAATTCACAAGGAGCAGTAGCATTCGGCATAAGACGCCATTGTGGGCGCAATGTCGCCAAGGCAGCTGACGCGCACAGAAATCCAAACTCCACACCAGACTTGTGCTCGACTCGAGTTGAATCGAGAATGGACTCATGAATCAATCATTTTTGGATGAGTCGCGAGTTGAATCGATTCTTTTCCACAAAATATATCTTGAGTCGTGAGTTGAATCACATCTTTCTAAAAAATAAATGAGTTGAATCATGAGTCAATCATTCAAATCACAATGAGTCATTTGAATCTTGGGACTCAAATGAAAGTTATGAACAAATGATATAAACCATGTATCTGTGTGAATATTATGTCATAACACAAAGTAGGGAGTAAAAACACAGCATAATTATTCATGCTTAGCAATACAATTATCAACTTGTCATCTTCCAGTGAGTAAAGAATGAAGGGTACTGAAGCTATTTACCAAAAACCAATGACAATAACTACAAATAATAATTAATGTTAAGTTTGGTATTCATAATCAGTATCATGCATGAGTCAATCCTAGTGCCAGGAGCACAACACAGAAATGGGTTGTAATTGTGAAAAGAATATGGAACCGAAACGGTCTTGCACTGCAATGGGCATCTGCACTGAATACAACTGCGTTGGTTTGTTATTTGTCACACGCGCGTCCGATATCATATCAGACGAGCGTGTGACAAATAACAAACCCAAGGTACCTTTACTAGAAGGTAGATCGAGGTTTTCTTTCAAGCCCGCATGACGTCACCCAAAGGTTTTTTAATATGGTATACATTTTGTTCCAGAGGACTTTTCTCAAATCATACGCAATGGTCACTTTTATCTACACCTAGGCCATGATGCATTCTTCCTTGATGAATCTTGCATGGATTATTGATGATACATGCATAATTGAACTTTTATGTACAATACCATTGTGATCTAGGAATGTCTTCCTGAAACTTGCAATAAGTTTCAGTCTGATTTCCTGTAGTATGAATTCAGCATCTAGATATAATGTTGGAATGAAACACATCTCTGTTTCAGGTGTCATGCCTTACTGTGCAGTACCCAAGGATAGAAGTGGAACTGGGCAGGCAACTTTAATAAAGAAGAAATCTGGTTACACAATTTTCATCAGGATTCTGCCTAAGCGAAATCACTTGGCACACAATAAAACATGTGTCTATGTTGTCAAATGTATGGGAACCAAGAGTATGCTCCAAGCATTTAAAAGAAATTGATAAGAGAAGAAACCTGAAGCAAGAACGGTTTAACCTTGCCTCTTTGTAGAGAAGCAAATGTCTGTTACCATCAGCTATTCCCACCATAATAGTCACTTCAGCCAAAATCCAGGGTAATCCTGAAACATTTCTGTATTATTGCTGTTTACATCATTTGCAAGATTGCTTTGTTGTGTTTTGCCTGCTTTGTTTGCATATTGGCAATGTTTTTCCTCCACCAAAGAAAAAGATGGATAGGCCTGGTTATGTCCTTTTATAGGTATAGGTTATGTCCTTTTATTTCAAGATTTTGATACTTTTCTCTGAGACACTAGATTAGGCTAGCTAATTTTATGTTGGGTTACCTTGCAATTTCTAAAGCTTTAAATAACTAGTTATTGTGTATGAGCCAATTGAAAGCCCTCCTTTTTGGTTTTGGTACCATTTTGCTTTACAACCAAGATTAAACATATGCAATGGAAATAAGTGGTTACACTATCTTAGTCATATTAATAAGCATGCATTCAAACATCTCTATCAAAACCTTGTTTGTGATCTAAATTGGAAGTCTGCCAAATGTACTTGTTGGTAGAAAATATGCTCTTAGTGCATAGAAATAGCAATCATGATAAGACCCTCATGTCAATCATTTACCACTAAGTTATTGTTACACTAAGTTAGGGTCAAAGGTATGACAAATAGATGATTTGGGTCAGATCTGCTAACTGAAATGGTGCATTTATGAGCTGCATTTTGTTTAACAGAATGGACAAAGCGTGATATCAGGTGACAAATATATCAATTAGGTACATTTACATTTGAACAAGTTTTGTTCTCCTATATATGAAGAAAATGTGTACTGGATATAACATATTTTAACCAGTATGTATTTCTTCGGTGATATCTTAAAACTTAGTCTGGAATACAAGCATAATCTTTTTTTTTAAACTAATAGCATTGTTCTTGTTGTAGGAACACATGTTCAACTTTATTGATGAAAAGTATCAAGCATTTTGGAATGTGTTACATTATATAGGTTTTGTTCAGGTGATTGGAGCACGATTGCTCGAAGTCCTGACCTGTGTAATTTAAGCAATATCTCAAACTTATATATAAAGGATAGGCTATCATGAGATAACAAGTGAGTGATGCCCATATTGAGGTGGATTCTTTCCATCGACAATTACAGGATTTGTGTAAAAATGGCAAACATTTTTGATCAAAATATTGTTTTTCTGGTGTTTTCTGATGTGATTTCAACGAATATGACACTCATTCATTTGGAAAATGAAAAATTCGCAAAATATAAGCACTTCAAGTTAAAGTACTTCTATCTAAGAAATCAGTCCAATAAAATAATTTGACTACGGATACATGCTGTCCCACCTCAGCACCATATGGAAAGTGTGGGGAAAGGGTTTTGGATGTGGTGGTATATAATAAAAAATAACACAATTATCAATAAAAACTAATGTAACCTAACCTAGCCTACTGATGTTGGACGACCTAAAACCTATCGATGTTGAATCACTTAACACGCGCACTGGAGGGGGGGCGAAATCAGCCCACCCCTCCGGTTTTTCGCAAATAACTGCAGATTTTACCGGTCGATATACGCAATTTTCGGTTTACCTGCTTAGACATGAACGGCGCGTCGTTTAAAGCAAGAAAAATGGAAATCGGCCGAAGATTTTTCAAGTTAGGGGCCGCTAAAGTTAAAAAATGTTATAGCGCCAGACCAAAAAAATCGGCGCTGATGCGCTTCCAGTATACTGACAAAAGGGAAGTGTTCTAGGCAACACTAGCGACTTGTTTGATGCATATTGATATGCTGTATAGTTTCAAGGTCATGTTAGGTCACCAAGGTCAAGTCAGGTCAAGTTCATGACAGGTTAATGGAACCAAACTTGAAAAACTGGAATGTTGCCATAAATGCACTACTGGTTGTCATTTGTACTGTTTGTCATTGCGTTGACATACTTTATTCATGTACTTTACTCCCTTCTTCACGAAGCCGATTGCTCCGAGCTGCCCGACGGAGCAATCGGGCGGGCGGCCGGTTCCGGTAACTGGAACAGGTAAATGACCTGATAAAGTGGTGCTATATAGGTGACCTGAGGTCAAATGTTGGGTCTAGCATATGCATTGCATCATTAGTAATGTCCAAAACATCATTGATGCCCATTTTTGAGCATTTAAACACAATCACAGCGATCCATAACGATGACAAGCCAAGCCACGCAAAACTGGAAAATTTTGCCAATCTGACCTCATTTGACCTTGAAGATATTGACCTAAGGTCACGAAAATTGCACACAATAGAGTTCACTACCGTGCCCATCCACCCTGCGAATTTTGTTCCTCCAGCTTTACTAGGAGCCGAGATCTTATGGGGGGGCGCGGAATCCGCCCCCCTCCAGTGCGCGTAATTCTCAGAGGCCCTCCAGGGCGCGTGTTAAACGCACTGATATTGGATTACTTAAAACCTACGGATGTTGGAGTACCTAAATATGATTTTCAAATGTGATTTCCAAAACAAATCGTAGAGGACTGTCCATAATAGCCACTGTACGTGGAGGGTATACATCGTTAAATAAATAAATAGGAAGACGTCAGCCTTCCACAGCTGCCGGCTGCCAGCGATCATCGTGCAGACAGCGGGTCAGGCGTGCACGGTCCAGTTCGCGGACCGCTGGCAGGTCATGCACATAGTTACCAGATCAGATCGCGAGTGGTGCCGTTGCTGTGTCCGCTCCCGAAGCCGTCCCCGTCGGCTCCTGCGACGTCATTTGCGCGAGGGGTATCTCAGCTGAGGCCATGATCAGTGGTAGCCTTAACATTTCAGGCGGTCTTCTGTGGTTACCTTTCAGAAACTCTCCTGCCACTGGGGAGAAGAAGCTATGGCGCACTTAGCCCCCCCCCCCCCCCCCTGACTGTCCTTTCTTCCGCTCTTGAACGAGGGTGACAACTTGAACACGTAAAATTGACGGTAGAGGGAGTCTACCAATATCGGGAACAATCCCTTTATTTTGGAGGCTCTTGATGGTGAGCCTGCCGGAAATGGCACATGTTAGGCAGGACGATTATTTCCGGGTCATTTAGGATACCCTTTGCTGAAGCTAAAGAATAGGTCTTTCAATTAGAATACGTCAAAGTACTCTATATTGCCATAAAATATGCAAGATAGCGTAGATAAAGTCGGTAAAATTGCATGTAAACCAATGGTGAAGGGAAACCTTCAAGCCCGCTACCAAACCAACTTCGTGCGGGCCCGTAACAAACCAACGCAATTGTATTCTGTGCGGATACCTATTGCAGTGCAGGACCTGGGTGCTATGTTGAAGTTAGGTTATGTGTGTCAGGTATATATGATTCAGGTTGTGCATCATGTTGATGTGGATTGAAGTATTATGTACTCATTGCTTTGCATATGCATTGACAACCATTCATCGCATTAATGTTTTTTTATTCAATTACTTGATGCACGTGCACAGGCATTTATCTGTATATATATATATATATATATATATATATATATATATATATATATATATATATATATATATATATATATGTGTGGGCAGTGCACACTGAATCATATGGCTCATGAGTCTGATACCACTGAGTCGGATCTGAATCGATTCAAATTTATGTTTGAGTCGTGAGTCGAATCATGCTTTGTGAGCTGAGTCTGAATTGAGTCGAATCAAATAATTTTGACCTGCTCTGAATCATGAGTTGATTTGATTCATAGATCTCAAGATCTATGAATCAAATGTGAGTCGACTAAAAAAATTTGAGTCGAGCACAAGTCTGCTCCACACACAAGACGGCAGTGTAGAATATGCATAATACTTGACCTGACGTAACGCCATTGACCCTGTCACATATTTGAAAGCCGAATGTTTATATTATCATTTCATCACGTTCTGCACGAAACGTGTTCCCCTTACTGCGATAAGAAGAGATAATTTGGCCTGACTTCCGTTTAGTAACCTTGGCCTTGATTAAAATTTTGGGAAAGCAGTTATTTGATTTGATGAAAGAACAGTATGATCTGCATTTGGTGTTGCTATGCTGCAACTACTGCGAATCTCGGCATTTTATAGATTTTGGAATGCTATCCTCCTTGATCGGTCCCAAGTCATTTTCAAGGGGAATTAGAAATCAAATTGGTGAATAAGGTCAAGAAGGCAAATATGGTGGGGTCCAAGCACCACCAAAGGTATAGAAAACTCCGCACTTAACCTTTTAGAAGGAAAGGATTACAAGTACAAGGGTTGCAATGAAAATGCCCCCATTGCGACACACCTGGTGCGGGGACCATTCCAATTCCGCTGATTTGAAAACTGCTTTGATTTCTGCCATTATTCCCACTTTCCGAAGTTTTGTACTTTATACTTCCGACTCCAGCAAAGAAACCATTCGAGCCGACATATCCATTTCAAAACCGTTGGGTGGCATTTCTGGGAATCTCCTGGGCTGACCTTTTCGGACTCCTTGGCCGTGACCGGAGAGGCATGTACCCAGTGTGTCCTACTCTTGTTCTTGGCTGCGCCATTGGGCACGGGTGGAGTTTTTAGACTGTTATTTCAAAAAAGTAGTAGGACGATGCGGTGATTGATGTCTATGATCCGTTGCGCATTTTAGTTTGCTTGGTGCCGTGTGTGGTGACTGACTAGACTCGGCGATCACGATGACTACATCAATGCACATGTTTGATCAGAGGACATTGTTTTCGATTTCTATGCCTTTGTGGAGGCTGTGCCCCTCCCCGACTCTGAATTCGCCCCACCAAAACTTTGGCTTCGCCCCTCCCTAATGTTAGGCACCAAGGAAATACCTTCACCCATCGTCATCACAGTTCAGGCCTGTTGTGCTCCGATGCTCCATCAAGGCCGGTGTGTTTCAGCCTACATATGGGCGCAGAAATATGTTACTTAAGCCGGTGTGTGTTTGTTGGTGTGTAGAGTGAGGGGAGGGTGACGGTAACGTTGACGATGACGGTGACGTTGATGATGACGATGGACCCGAGTCCACTGTATGACTCTGTAGTTGCATGCTATGACTCAAAGTTTTGTATGTTGACATGTACTGTGTACTGCGTTTTTGCTTATGTGACTTCACCTGTTACTCGACGATTTTTCCAGTTGGCGAGGATGCTGAACAAACATAAACATATACATCGTCAAATAAAAAATAATAATTATTGAGGTCTGAAAATATAGTGGGCGAAATCTGATGAGTTTTTGGATGGGGGAGGGGGTGTAGTACGTTGACACTTCGCCCCCCCCCCCAATGTTTTTTTTTGAATCGACACCTCTGGCTCATTTATATTGGAAAATGGTGTGTCATGCTAAAACTGAAAAGAATTTGGAATCTTCTTCAAATACTGATAAATATAAGAATATATTTAAGTCATTTTCACAACAAATATGTCGTCAAACATGACCCCGATTCAACGCATGGGAAAACAATGTTTACCTTACCCACCCTTGATTTCAATTTTGTTTGTTTGTGCGCTTCGGCCTCCTCAGGTCATTTCGCGCCGTTGATAAAAATTAATATGGTATTGAATCGCAAAAATCAGTCTATAATTCCTGGAACAATTTGGTTTCTCGTAGAAAAAAGAAAAGTAGCTTGATAAGAGATGGGTGGTCGTCCCCCAACAATGAGGGCAAAGATAATGGAATGTTGTGTGTGTGGCAGTAATCGATAAGTTGTTTTCTAGGGCCATGGTATTGCGGGCAGTATAGTAATATATGTGGGACTGTAATGTGAGTGTTACATGATGGGCATGAAGGCCGAGGTGAAGCAGAATACATAAATCGATGTGTGAGGTAAGTATGTCCTATGCGGATGCGCGATAGGACTTTTTCTTCATGGCAGTTGATTAGAAATGATGGCGTCCGAATATCGATGACTGGTTTAATGTTCCGTAATTGGGTATGGTTTGTGCTTTGTGTCCATGTTTGGTTCCAAAATTGCCGAATGTTCTGTCGTATTGTTGATTTAATGGCGTCAAAATGTGGTGGGATTTCTGTGATGTGTGGTAATTGTAATGATTGTTTTGCTAGATGATCTGCTTCTTCGTTTCCTGGGATGCCGCAGTGACTGGGCACCCACAGGAAACGGACCTTCACGCCCATCAGATGAAGTGTTTCTAGTGATTCATAAACATATAAAGGACGAGTTTTGTTTGGATCTCTCTCCTGATTGGTCGACACACTGACACTTCGACCAATCAGCGTCGAGTATTCCTGTGACGTCACAACAATATCCGATGTCCGCGATGACTCATATCAATACCTGTCTCTAGTTGTCTCTAGTTATCTTGATCAATACTACCTCAGTCGCCGTGTGACAGTGGTGGCGAGTGCGTGTGTCCGTCCGCGAAGTGATGCGACAATGTTAAAACGACAGAAACCAATGCCTAAGGATGATACACCATCTGCGAAACGTAACAGGGCTCATCGCGAACGCGAGACTGCTGAGCAACGAGAACATCGTTTGACTGAGACGAGAGAGGCAGGCTATATTGCGTAAAAAAGAAACACCACAGCAACACAATTGTCGCCTTGCTGTTACCCGTGCACGTCATGCGGCCAAACCTAATGATGTACAATACACGTTTATCAGTTTACATGAATTCGTTTTACAACCCGGGCGAAGCCGGGTACGGGCACCAGTGATTCATAAATATAAATATGGCAATGATGTGAAAAAGAAAGTGACGAAAGAGATTGTAAAACAGATTTGGAGTCCGAACAAATGATGACACTGCGCATGGAGCGACAGAGAAAACGGTTGCGAATATAACGGAGGGCAATGAGGATAGCATGTAATTCAGCGATGAAAATTGATGTTCCGACTGGTAATCGACGTTGTTTTTTGTATGTTCCGGAAACTACGGCATTTCCTGTAAGGTTAGCATCTTTCGCTCCGTCTGTAAAAACAAATGGAACATGGTAATAGCGAGACCGAATTCGGTGAAATTTTTGTTTGATATATTCCGGACAAATCTGCGATTTTGGAGTGGGGGTGAGATATAAAATGTGTCGTTCGGCTATCTGCCACGGTGGTGTAGTCGGTGGAGAAAGAGAAGTAATGGGTGGAAAAGTGAAATGAAGTTGTTCAGAGGATGTTTTTATCCGAGAAGCTATAGTGAGACCAGTTCGTTTTTTCCGCTGGACCTAAATAATGATGATGTAAATTTGGGAGAATTTGTAATGACGCGTGTGTGGGGTGGTTTGCGTGAAATTGAATTTTGGAGGCGTATCTAAGTGTTTGCTGCATTCTACTGAGAGCTAGTGGAGGAATTCCCGATTCTGCTTGTAAATAATTAATGGGTGAAGTAGTCATTGCACCGAGTGCGATGCGGATAAATTTATTTTGAATGGTGTCTAATATGTGTAATGAGGATGTGCTAGCACCGGCATATACTACGGATCCATATTCAATTATGGGTAAAACTAAAGTTTTATAAAGTAGTTGAAGTGTATGACGGTCGGCTCCAAGTGATGAAGAAGTGATGCATCGAAATAAATTCAGTCGGTGAAAACATTTGTTCTGCATGTGTTTGAAGTGTTTACGCATTGAAAGCCTATGGTCAAAAATAATACCAAGAAATTTAGACGAAGTTACAAAAGGTATATCATTGTTTCCGAGGTGAAGTGGTGTATCTGGGTTTGGGCAAGGTGTTGATTTACTAAATACCAGTGTTGCAGATTTTTGGGTCGAAAAATTAAACCATACTTCAGGGACCATTGGTGTATTTTGTCTAGTGCGTTTTGTAGGTGAAATAAACAATGCTCGTAGTTTTTTCCGGAACACCAAATTGCGCTGTCATCGGCAAACAAAGAGTATGATACATTAGTAGGCATGTCGGTGAAAAGATCGTCAATGATGAGGTTGAATAAAACTGGTGAAATGCAGCTTCCCTGTGCTAGTCCATTTTGAAGAATATGTGGATCGGAGATGGCTGACCGGCACCTGATGTGGAATGGGCGAGTACCGGATAAAAAAAAACCTACTAAATAATGAGCTAAGTGTCCTTTGATACCGAGTTGCTGAATTTTGAAAAGTAATGCGGGTTTGAAAACCATATCGTAAGCTTTGCTTATGTCTAAAAATACTGCGACGGTGTGTTCATGTTTTTTTTGTAGCCTAGGCGGATGTCTGTTTCTAATCTAATTAGGTGATCTATGGTGCTGCGTCCTCGCCGAAAAGTACATTGAAAGGGAGATATAAGTGAATTTGTTTCCAGGTGCCAGGTCAGTCTTTTAATAACTATTCGTTCAAAAAGTTTTCCTAAACAACTGGTGAGTGCAATCGGTCGGAAATTACTTGGGTTACTATGGTCTTTGCCGGGTTTTGGAATGGGGATGATGATAGCTTTTTTCCATGCTTCAGGAAAGATATGATTTGACCATAATGAGTTAAATGTGTCTAAGATGCATTCTTTGGTGTGGTCAGATAGATGTCGAAAGAAGGAATAATGTAATTTGTCAGGCCCTACTGATGTGCTACCGGCGGAGGAAATGGCATTCTCCAGTTCTGAAAGATGAAAAGAATCATTGTAGTACTCGGTATTGTCGGAATCAAATAGGTCGAGATTGGTGTGAAAAGTGTGTTGTGCATTTTGTAAGAAATTAGGTCGGTAGTTCTCATCGGAGCTATTATGTGCTATGGTTTCAGTTATGGTATTTACTATGGTTTGTGGGTCTGTAATGGTGAGATTGTGGATTTTGAGGGCCGGTAGAGATTTAAATGGGGAGCGTCCGGACAAACGTCGGGTTACTTGCCATATTTCACTTAAAGGTGTTTGAAAAGTGAGCTGCTGTAAATATGAGGACCATGAACGTCGCTTAGCATCGCGAATGATGCGGCGGGTTCTCGCACGTTCACGGTTACGGGTGGTTAAATTTGCTTGATTGGGATGTCGTAAATACTTTCTGAATGCTCTTCTTCGAACCGCAATTGCTTGTTAACTTTATAGACACCACCAAGGTACTGGGTTTCGTTTTGTGAAAGGTTTTGTGAGTGGAATTGTGGTGGATGCTGCTTCGAAAAGTGTGTGTGTAATTGAGTTGATGTTTTCGACGGGAGAAATGTTGGGGTTGTATTGAATATAAGAAAGTTCCTGAAATGTTGTCCAATCGGCTTTTGAAATTTTCCAGCGTGGGATAGAATTGGGTGTGCTATCAGTAGCCGTTGAAAAAGTTGGTATTAATTTGATGGGGTAATGATCGCTGTCATGAATATCTGTGTCTATGGTCCAATCGAAATCGTTGGCCAGAGTTGGAAAGCAAATTGTCAAATCTATTGCAGTTTCTGTGTTGTGTCCGAGGTGAAAAAAAGTTGGCTCTCCAGTGTTAAATATTACTAAATTGTGTCGTTCTAACATGTGTTGTATAATCCGTCCGCGAGTGTCTGGGTGTGTACATTTTTATCCCACGCTGGGCTATGAGCGTTGAAATCGCCGAGTAAGATGAACGGGTTCTTGAAATGTGCTATAAGGTTTTCTAATTCTGTCAAAATATTTGTGTTGTCTGTGTATGGTGGAATATAAATAGAACATACGTCTATGTTCCTCCCATTGAAACGTAAAGTACAAGCTACGGCTTGTACAGATGAATTAAGTGTAATTTGTGTATGTGTAAAATCATTGTTGATGTACAGTGCTGTACCGCCACTGCGATGTGGTCCACGGACCTCATCGTGACGGTACAGTGAGTAATTAGAAAGATTGAAGTTATATGTGTCTGTAGGCAAAAACCACGTTCCTTGGAGTGCGATGAGAATCGGAGTTAAGATGCTAAAAAGGCTTTCATTTCTGCCCATTTAGAAATCAAACTACGGCAGTTCCATTGTATAAATATGGACATTGAGAATTAATATTTGTCGGCACCTTTCGGTGCCTGGCGCAGCCACGATTGCAGCTCGGGCAGGCATGTGTGTTGGTTGCGTCCGGCGGCGGTTGATCCGCCTGAACCGTCCGGCCGACCGGTGACCTTGGCAGGATCACGCCGGTCGGCCACCGCCGCGGGGGACACCCGCCGGTCGGGAGTCGGTCGGGTCACGTGGTCGCCGGCTTGCACCGGGCGCCCCGGGTTCGGTCGGTGCGCCACCGAAGTGGCTCGCGTTTTCCCGGCAGCCGAATGGCTGCGGGGTCTGGAATTCCTTGCGGAATTTGTTGGCGTTTGTTTGGTCGGAATGGTCTGTGTGTTTTGAGCCAGGGTGGTTTGTGTAGGTGTGGTGAGTGGTGCAAGTTTTTTTAGTGGAGCTAATCCGGGAATCATGTCAGTTTGGATCGAGGTAGAAGTAGTGCTGACGCGACGTGTGGGAGGAGCAACGGTGGCCGCCTGGGCGTAAGTTTTGGTGGTCGGGGAGGTGGCCTCGACGGTCCGCCGGGCCTGCGGGTAGGAGACTCCGGTCGTGGCCTTGACGGCGCAAACCTCTTTTTCCCGTCGCCAGACTGGACATTGGTTGGAAGTGGTGAGGTGATCGGATGTGTTACAGCTGAGGCAGTGGGCAGGCTTGGAGCAGGTGGAATCAGGATGGAGTGTTTCTCCACACTTGGGGCACCGGGCGGACTGGCGACAAGTTTTACTACCATGGCCGAAGCGCTGGCAATTAAAACAGCGGAGAGGATTTGGAATAAATACGCGGACTTGGAATCGGATGTAGCCGGCGAGGAGGGTCTTGGGAAGAGTTGTAGAGTTGAAGGTAAGAACAAGGAGGCTTGTATCGCGTTTCTGGCCGTCTTTAAATGAGGTAATGCCGTAGACGTGGGTCACCCCCTCCGGCCTCAGCTCCGTCTGGATATCCGCCTCAGTCATGAAGCGGAGCTCCGGCGCGAAGACGGTGCCCTTGGTGGTGTTGCGGTTGGAATGTAGGGTAATGGTGACGGATTTACCACAAAATGTGGTGGTACGGAGGAGGGCTTTGGTCTGGGCTCGGTTTTGGGTTTTGATGACATGGGTTCCGTTGGCAGGGGCTTCGATATCAGGATTGGCTAAGGAGCAGATGGAGAGGAGTTGTTTGGTCGGCCAGAAAACGTTAATACGGCGGAAGGAAACGGATTCCTCGACAGGCTTGACTACTATGAAAGAGCCAGCACTGTCGAGGTAGGGTTCGATGGGATAAGGTTGGGATGGCGTAGTCTGGTTAGGGCGTGGGTCTGTGGCGTGGAGAGTGATGGTCTGGTCGGAATTGCGAGGCGAGGTCTTGGTACGAGTGGGGGTCGGTGAGGGACAAAGGGCTTCCATGGCGTCGTCCAATGGAATTGTCTGGCGCGGGTCATCAACGGTGGTATCATGTGCAGAGTCCGGGTTCGCGCGATGGTCGTCAGGTGTGGTCAGCGGCGGAAATTCCGTCTCGGAGTCCGGTGGCGAGCTGGGGTCAGTATCTTTTTTGCGTTTTTTCCCCATCGTGGGGAAAAAAGCCATACCCAGTGTAACTTAACGAAACGAGACGGACACAGAAACACAGGGAACATAAATACGATGGGATGAAACAAATCCACGCGGGGCGACGGGTGTCACGCCAAGAAACCAACGAAAAGAGCGACGGGTGTCGCCCCACGACAATGAAAAATGAGAACTGCGGCGACGGGCAGTTAATCACGCTAAAACTGGCAGGGCGGAATAAACAATTGCTCTGGTGGGGTATGAGCGTACGATATTGAATACTCCATGCCCACCCTTGAAAACCGCAACTGAATTTGACGAAGTTCCCAGGCGTTCCAGTTCGTTAGGAATACGTTCATTGAAACAACCGATGCATTCTGAAGAAGTTCCCAGGGGCAGTTAACATATTTATTTGGTTAATATATCCATTAATGTGACAATCTACCATACCTAATACTTCTAATGTTAATGCCAGAGCTTCTAATGCTAGAGCTGTGGGGTAATATTGGAACATGCCGATTTTGTAGCGCAATTGATGAACGCTAACGGTCGTAACGCCGGGAATAATCTCGCATCCGTTGATACAGAAAAACGAAGTTACCTAACACCAGTGCAGACAAACCTTTTACATGCAGTACTTTTCATGCAGTACTTTTAGTATTTTTATTTCTACGATTATCTTCCAGATTTAGCCGCGCCGCTCCGGCTGCTATTAATACATATGGTTGTACGGATAGTTCACATCGCCTCCGCCAGGTGTGAACGAATCGTCACCAGGAGCGTTGCCGGGAGTGTCTCCTCACGAATGATACGTCCAACAGCAATGTTCAATGGTGTGATCCTTCTCCAGTTGCAGTTATTTCTTACCATAGTCAGTACGAGAGCAAGACGCTCTGAGACGTCCGTTTATTCAAGTCCCCCTCGCTTTTCTAAAATTGCTCAGTTCACATGCGATCACTGTTGATCACGGGTGGGTACTCACCACGACGCTTGGAAGACCCGATTTTGGCGCGCCAGATGTCGTCTCGAACGCCGCGTACCCCTACAGCTTCCTCTGGACTGTCGAGAGTGTGAGCAGAACTCCGCGTACCGCCACAGCACCCCATAGCTTCCTCTGGACTGTCGAGTGTGAGCAGAACGCCGCGTACCGCCGCCGCACCCCACAGCTTCCTCTGGACTGTCGAGAGTGTGAGCAGAACGCCGCGTACCGCCACAGCACCCCACAGCTTCCTCTGGACTGTCGAAAGTGTGAGCAGAACGCCGCGCCGTCCCGGTCCGACGAGCGACCGCGGCAAAGCTCCACGCCGCTCCGCAGGCGGCCCCGGGACCGAGTCAAGGGAGGGCGATCGAGGACGGTCCCGGGCAGCACACCGCCCATGGAAGGGACAGAGCCCGTGGCTCCCGGGATTGACCTCTGACCCGCTGACTGGGTCAGTCGCAGCCGAAACATCAGGTATACTGGTCGCCTATTAGTTTGATCTCTGAGACATTCGACAAACTAGTGGAAGTAGTGGCGGTTTAGCGCCTGGTATGCACGTTTGCGCGCTGGCAAGCCAAGCACTCTTCAGCCCATCGACGCACGTCTGTATCCACTGAGGGCCAGCAAGAATCTAAACCTTTCCAGTCTTGGAGACGATCGGTCGCCTGGATACATGTCAAGCAGATCGTCGAACGCCGCGCGGCAGGACAGACGGCCTGGGGCGGGGCGTCGTGGCATCATGCCACAACACGTCTCCGTTGGGCTGTGCACAGGCGTGTAGCGTCTGAGACATGGCCGCCTCAGAGTCGTTCCGTCCCGCGGCAGGGAGAGCGAGGCGAGCTCAAACGCGTCAACTGACCGCATGAACCTGTCGCCGAAAGTCGGCTCGACAAATCCGCTACAACATTGTTAGACTTGCGCACGTACGGTTCAGGTATGAGAAAGTGAGGTTAGTTGAGCCTCCAGGTGAGTTGAGACACCCCCATTATTTCACCTCCTGTGGTGTCATGAGAACTTATAAGCTACCTGCTGACACTTCGAGGAAAGTGTCCATTTTCGGTTGGGCGAGGGGCCGGAACAGTAGATATCTGGTGAGTCTTCAACAAAAACGGATTTTTAAGGTTGAAGTAATTTGTATTTCCCTTGGAAATGTTTTTATTCTCCTTAATTCGTAACAGATTGACTTCGGATCATAGCACACAATCGTAGGCATGTAGTTTGTCTTCAAATACACCCAAGCCACTTTGGCGTGGGGTGATCATTAGATGGGCAGCCATATTATATTTAAAGTGAGGCTAGTTGAACAATCGCAAATGAGGGAATATGAGCCGTGGTCTATTAAGGTGTTGCATGTTGTTAATGTTTTTTCTCATGAAGCACGACACAAATTGGCCTAAAATTATTCCGTCTGTTGTCGTCGGGCAGATTGTTATGCTGGCCTGAGTGGGCTGAGCGCGGCACCGCGTGCAGACTCGTCTCGGTCGTTCGTCCAGCTTTTCCCTCGCCCTCTTTGTTGACTCTGTATATAGGATGTGTGGAAAATTGAGTGAGAAGTGAACCAGAGAGACTGAAAAGCGAACCAGAAAAAAAAGTGAACCAGAAAAAAGAAAAGTGAAAGAAGAAGTGAAACATGGAGCCAAAACCGGCGGATCTATACGCTACACGTGTGCGCAGTGACTGTACTCAGTGATGAAAATGTCTGCTTGTTATTCCTGTCAGCAATTGCACCGCACAGTGATTGGACGCCTGACAAACTGAGTGAGTAAAAAAGTGGCAGGAGCTTTATCTATCGTGACTTCCCTTGCATCAAGCATCAGTTGCTGCCCGTGGTTTATCTTCCTTCCGACACTGCAGCGGAGAAGGCAAGAGCTGGCTGACGCCTTGGTGCCGCTCGGAACTCCAACTGAACTGTGTATCCAGCAGGCGTCGGACGTACATGAGCCGATTTGCTTCCCAATTATAAATAAATGGTTACCTAGCGGTGCCGTCGGACCGCTAAGTGACCATTTATTTATAATTGATGAGCCGACTTGCTTTAGAAAAACAAAAAGGTAAAAATTAGCATAGCTCAAAACGACTAACCATAGGAGCATCGGACGTAGATGAGCCGATTTACCTAGCACCTTATAACGTAAAACGGCTACCCAGATGTCCAGGGGACGTAAATGGGCCGAATTACAAAACACCGCAGTAAGCCAACTGACAACCCTGCATGATATGCTTAGACTAACACGATATTAGCAATTAACATGCGGCGGCCGGCGTGATAGGCCGTGTGGACAATTTTCTCCTTGTTCTCACGGTAAAGATCCGTCAGTGCTCTTTGAGGAGAGTAGGCTAAAGCCGGCACCCTAGCAAAATCATCCTTCTCGTCACTCTAAAAACGCCTTCCCCAGCCCCAGCCCAGCCCAAAACCGCCTTCAGCCCAGAAGGTACCATAGGACGATTTGATGCCCTTGTGTGCAAGGGCGACGGATTATGGGGCCAAAACCATCAGTTTCATTCCCATTTCTTTATTAGCCCATTGGAAATGCAGGGACCAAGCTGGTCTCCGTAGACGCAATTTTGATGGCAAGAACATGAATTTTGTACCCGCGTCTCAAACTTGTAATAAATCCAGCGTTTTTATGCGTGGGCTTAATTACCTATCGGGAAAAGGTACCCGAGTAGAAAAAAAAACCATTCCATACGGCATTAATATACGACCTATTTTAAGTTGAATTCTTAACTAGCTGATTTAAGACAATCGAGGTATTTTACAGCTATCTTTGCTGTATTGGAATTACGTTTTACTGTATAATTTCTTTGCATTTTTCATCATGTTCACGGGAATATTTGTGCATCTTTTATATTCAGGAATGCTGGAAGGTGCAGTGTCATTCCTTACGGACATGGAGTATAATTTATTCGTTTGATTCACTGAAAACAATAATGATGGTGTCATCAATGCTTGTATTTTCTTCCTTCTGCCAGCTAGGAATGTCCTTGCAAATCGAGTATTGCCATTTATGGAAGAATTTACAGTTGTTGGCATGCTTTGCTGGCATCAGTCTGAACTTGGAAATGTACCAATTGGTCTATCAGATATTCATGTCACTGAGGTATTTTTGTGAAGTCGAAAGCAGAGATTGTGGTATTTTAGGCTCTGTAAATTGGACATTAATGAATTAAATACAACTGAAAAGTGATCCGACAAATTTTCAAGAATACCCGAATTAGGAACAGTAGTCATATTGCTACTAGATATTTTCCTGAAGAGAATGAGTTTCATTGTACGCTCCAGTAGTTTTTGGAATAGTTGAAAGAAAACCATAAGAAAGACTAAGCAAGTTGTGAAATGTAAGTGCATTCTTCTTAGTTGAATGTTTGGGAAGATCTGGGAAGAAGTGACCATAACATGGTGAGATTCAAGGCACATGTAGCAGGAACAATCAAGGATAATTTGGCAAAGGTTCCAAATTTTAACAGGGCAGACTTTGACTGCATGAGAGCAGCTTTAACTGCCATAAAATGGGGAGAAGAATTCTCCGATTTAAATGCCTGTGAAATGTGGGAAAAGCTCAAATCTTACTTGAGGGAAATTCAGATTAGACATGTCCCCCAAAAGCAAAGGCGCAAGAGAAGAGTAGGAAAGCCAGCATGGCTTACACCAGATTTGACAAAAGCAATTAAGGCTAAGAAAGATGCATTTAGAGTATTTCAGGAAGCTTCAAATATAGTAAATCTACGGTTGTATCAAAAAGCTAGAGACGCTGTGAAACAGAAAACCAGAGCAGCAAAGCGAGCAAAAGAATTGGATTTGGCTAGCAACTGTAATGGGGACAGTAAAAAGTTCTTTAGTTTCTACAAGCTAAGTAAAGTTTCAAGCACAATTGGTCCACTGGAAGTAAATGGTATTATATTGAGTGAGGATAGTGAGATGGTTGAGGAATTGAGCAAGCAGTTTAAATCAGTGTTTACATTGGAGGATGTGACAAATCTGCCAACTGTGAACCATAGCCCAGCAACAGGTGATCAGTTACATGATGTTGATTTCATTGACAGTGATGTTGTTTTGAATTATGTCAGGCAAATAAAGCCAAACAAGGCAGCAGGACCTGATGGAATTTATGCTAGGGTATTGCGGGAAGCTGAAAAAGAATTGGCAATTCCACTCAGTATAATATTTTGTAGATCAGTTTCAAAAAATGAAATTCCAACCGATTGGAAAAGGGCAAATGTAGTTCCTATTTTCAAGAAAGGAGAAAGAGGGAAAGTTGAAAACTATAGGCCAGTAAGCCTCACATCACTAGTCTGCAAGGTACTTGAATCAATTATCAAGGATAAAATAGTTAGTTTTCTGGAAGGAAACAGAGTGATTCAAGATACTCAACATGGGTTTAGAAAAGGGCGATCGTGTCTCACAAATCTCTTGGACTTTTTTAATTTTGCTACAGAACAATTTGATAAGGGAAATCAGGTTGATGTAGCATATCTTGACTTTAGCAAGGCCTTTGACAAGGTACCTCATAAACGGTTAATGATGCAGCTTCAGGCCTATGGTATTGTGGGTAACATCCTAAAATGGATAGGGTTGTGGCTTTCAGATAGACAGCAGAGAGTGATGCTAAATGGTACAAAATCATCATGGCAAAATGTTCTTAGTGGAGTCCCCCAAGGGTCAGTACTGGGACCACTATTGTTCATTATGTTTGTAAATAACATTGAAAGTGGCCTAAGCAGTAAGGTTTTGAAATTTGCAGATGATTTGAAGGTCTTTAGGGCAATAACAGGGCACAATGAGCAGGTCTTGCTGCAGAAAGACTTAGACGAGCTTGTGAAGTGGTCCGAAAAATGGCAAATGAAATTTAATTTTGATAAGTGCAAAATCATGCATGTAGGTAGGCAGTATATCAAGGCTCCATACTTGATGGGTGGCCAAGTACTATCTGTGACTCAGCAGGAGAAGGACTTAGGTGTTATTTTTAACACAAAATTGGGGGCATCAGAACAGACCAAAGAAGCCAGGAAGAAGGCACTAAGAATGCTTGGGGCAATAAATAGGAATGTATCATACAAAAGTGAGGAAGTCATCAGGAAGCTTTATTGTGCATATGTCAGGCCACATCTGGAATATTGTGTCCAAGCTTGGTCCCCTAGTTATGAAAAAGATTGTTGGCTTTTAGAGAGAGTACAAAAGAGGGCAACACAAATGGTGAATGGTATGGGCAACCTGGCATATGAGGAAAGATTGTAGAAATTGAATGTGTTTTCACTTAGATATAGAAGGCTGAGAGGAGATCTCATCGAGGTCTTTAAATTTGTTCATGGTCAGGAACAGGGTTATCTCAGGGAACTGTTTGAATTTCACAGAAATGATTCAATTAGAGGTCATCAATTCAAAATTAAAGTTAATCACAGCAGGACAAGGTTAAGACAGTCTTTCTTCACCAACAGTGTAGTAGAACACTGGAACCAGCTGCCAGAGACCATTGTCAGTAGCAACACACTGAACATCTTTAAGAACAGCATAGACAATCATTATAAGAATAGGGGGCTTGTTTTTCTGTATTCCAGGGAGAGTTGATCAACACATTTGAAGGACAACTGGTTCAGTGTACCGAGTGCAACCAAGAAGGGCCCTTGTGGTTCATAGTTGCACTGATCTTTTATGTCTTTTATGTCTAAGATCATAAAGTAAATCGCGAGCTGGTGCGTTCCATGACAGACGATACAGCACTGCACCCAATAAATTTTGATTGAGCCCAAAATTTGCTCACAGGGTGGCCCTTGGCTCTGAATGCGGCTGTGCAAATTTCGGCCCGATTCGGCCAACGTTTTTATCTATAGCCTCCGGCATTATTTTTAGGTCAAATAACACGGGTTGGTTTGACGATGGATATCTCATCAACAAGAGCCAGAAAGGATGGCAATTTATATAGATTTCAGAAGAAAAAGGATCAACTGAAGCATTTCCGAAATAAAATCAGTATTTCCTACATTTGACCTGGCGACCTCATGACCTCGACATCATGACCTCGACCTCATGACCTCGACATCATGACCTCGACCTCATGACCTCGACATCATGACCCCGACCTCATGACCTCGACATCATGACCTCGTGACCTCCCGTGACCTCTAGCCCATCGAAATTGGCAAACTTGACGGCGGAAATAAAAGTGGTCATGATTTTGCTGACTAAAAAAAAAATTGTGCGTTCTTATAAATATCCGAAATGGCCGTCCGCTCTTCATGATTTTTTGCGATTTTGCGTTTTCCGGGTAGGACGGATTTCGTGTAAGCTTTCTTCTATTGGAAAGCTATATGAGGTAGAACACATACAGACATATGATTGAAAACATTTTTCTAAAAAAAAACATTCCTACCTTTTTAATGTAGGTCTTAGAGTTTCCTATAAAAAACCATCACGAATTTCAGGGTTACTAGTTGCCGACAGGTCACCAATGGGTTTATTTATGCGTAGCGACGCAATTGTACTTCGCAATTATATTTGTTCATACAAATAATGCCTACAGGTAGAATGAAGGTATAATTGTACTCCTTTGTGTGAGGCCAGCATGATCAGATGTTTCCATTATCAGATCACCAGATGTTCTGAAGTAAAATTACGTCGCCACACGTACATAAGCCAATGTATGACCTGTCCGTAATACCTTCCGACCGGCGGTGGCAGTCCGCTGTGTGCAAGGTGCCAAGCTGCAGTCAGTGCAGCACGTACTGATTGCCTGCAGCCGAGATACCCATAAGCGAAGGCGTCACTTTGGACGTACCTCTCTCTCCCTTAGGGAAGTATTAGGGGACGAGTTTTCAATTGTTCAATCGGGACGGCTCTTCCGCTTCCTATCAGAAATCAAGTGTTATGTGATTTGTGCTTCACTTACTCGCTTTTACACCTGTCAAAATGAGAATCGTAGCACGGCATGATGTCACACTTACATCGACCCTTCACATGCAGTTGTCTCATCGACTGGCCTTCGTGCATATGACATTGTTTGACTGACGATGATATGAGAGCTGCATGATTGTCGCAGCCGATGTACCCACAAACTCCAATACCCAACATATCGGTAGTGGGTGACCTTGAACTTCGTGAAGTTTATTAAGGCAAACTATAAGACTTACATCAATAGGGTTCACACACTTTTTGTTAAGCAAACGTTTTCATATCACCCCTTTAAATTTCATTGTTCGATCCCCGTAGTTTTCCGATGGGAATAGACTTACTCGAAATCCATCTGTTCGGAGAATCGGGAAATCGTAGAAACCATTGAGAACGGATGCCTATATGGGATATTTAAAAGCAAAACGCTTTTTTATACGGCAGCCAAAGCATGCCAGTTTGTGCTTCTTCCGTAACATTTATCAATTTCAATGAGCTTTGGGTCACAGGAGGTCAGGAGGTCACGAGGTCATGTGGTCATGAGGTCATGTGGTCATGAGGTTAAACATGATAAATGTTGATATTTTATCACGGATTTGTTTCCTTTTTCATTTTTATTCTCAAAGATGTAGAATATGTCACACTTACTCTTCATTATCGATGATATATCCACCGCCAAAGATACCCTTGTTGTGCGACCTCAAAATAGTGCCGGAGGCTATAACTCCGAAACCGTTAGTCTGATCGGGCTAAAACTTGTTCAGTCGGGTTCAGAGCACAAGACTACCCTGTACATAAATTTTGGTCCAATTACAAATTTATTGGGTGTAAAATTTGAATGTTTTGGTCGATTTGTCGTGGACGGCACCAGCTAAGACAGACATAATGTTCTTGTTCTTCATATAGGTAATTCATACACTTTTCCATGCAGTCGAAAAATAACGCAACATATCAATTCGATGATCGTTAGAATTATGTAGCCTAAGCCGATTTAAATAACTTTCCCAACGTCATTTTAATTTAAATAATGGTAGATTCAAAACAAGTCCTTTCACGGTCCCGTCTTACAGCTTCATACACCATGTTCATATATAATGACGTGCCGCATCATTCACTATGCTTACGATTAGATGCAAACAACTTGTAATTGTAAGTATGAAATAAATTGTATCGCTCATCCGTAACCCATTTCTCATAAATGCAGTTTACTGACCAGTGAACATCACAGCTGTTAATGAAATGACCAATATCATCAGATTCATTTTTAATGGATCTAGCACTACTGTCAATCACGATGAAATGACTTATTGTATTGAGTGTTTCCGGCAAGGTTTGGTATTTATGTTGGGATAAAACCTGTTGACACTTTGTAACTTTTTCACCAAAAATATTTTCAACATCTTTGGAGTAAAATGTCTTCATCTGAGCATTGAGTAAAATGTCTTCTAATTGCATAACTTAGTTACTATAAGAATAATTTTCGTAAGGTTGCTCCTGGGAAAGGTAATCATTGAGTTACTTTGCATTTAGTTACAACCAGCCTACCACCTTGTAGTGCATATTGCAACCATTCTGAAATCATGCATATTGCGATGCAAATTATGTGAAGTAGAGCAAGTATGCAAGGAATCTTATCATAAAATCCATGGTTAAATTTTCTTCAAATGTTAAGTGTGTAGTATGGACCACTATAAAGCATGTGAAAAAAAGTTCCAGTGTTTCAGACCAGTTTATATTAATGCGTTACTCAATCATGTACAAAAAGGCAGAAATTGTGACCTACATAAATGCACCACATTCACTTTATTTTGCTGGCGTAACTCAAGTGACTCATACAATTTACAAGATGATTTATTGTCCAACAGAGTGCTTTCAATGCAAGACATACTTGGATAGCCCAGTCATTGTAGTCAGTCATGCGACATCAGTCATTCCATCTTTCTTCTTGCAGTGATAGTACTGATTGCCAGCAAGTCGGTCCGCTATAATACCGGAGTACAAATGTGATAACATCACCACTGTGCGCAGCGATACTAGTCCATTCCGGTGTTCCAGGAGGAAGTATATGTGGTCCTCCGTTGTTTATATGCTCACATTCCCATGCACACGAGGACACACTGGACACTATGCTGATGATGTTACAAGTTAAGCCGTACCATCGCGTTGAACGTTCTTACGACTGTTGGCGTTGCAACGGGGCATAGACTGCTTTGTTCACTGGTCTTACGCTTGGAACTTGAAGCTCAATGAAATTAAATGCGATGTTATATCAGTGGCTGCAATTTTTATTTGGGTAAGGTAAACATGGCCATTGGTGTTCCCTACTTATTGTATTAATATATACAACCGTGACAATTCTTGGTGACACACTACTGAGTATTTATAAGCTACGTAAAATCCTGAGAGAAAAAAAAACAGATAGCACATAATGTGTTCATTATGAACAGCAACACAAGTGGAATACGTACATGTGCAGTGGATAACACAATACTGTCTGGCTTATATCAAATTCAGATAACATTGGTTAGCCTTGCAATAATGACTCGTAAGTCGACTTGGTAACAACTCAAACGAAGAGCATGTCACGTTGGTAATTTAGTCCCGAGGCATTAAGTTCCTTCAGTACGACGGCCGTCCAAATATTTATACCTTTTGCGAATTGAATGAAACAAGTTGAAAATATCGTTAGCACGTGATTACATTTGTCTCTGTTCGACAGCGAAACGAGCGAACAAATCAGCAAGTCTGCAATACACAGAGTGATAGTCTACGTCATCATGCTATGCTGGCATTCCAAATCACATACATGAAAAACAATCACACGGTGTGACCGTGACAATATATTTACCTCTGCGCGAATCACCTATATATATATATATATATATATATATATATATATATATATATATATATATATATATATATATATATATATATATATATGCGTACATATATACTGCTAGCTTCGTTTCATTTAAGTACTTTGACATTTCAACATGCGTTGGAATTTCCGGTGCTCACTTGCACTGTGCATATCTGAATGGCACCCGAGGAGCTTTCTGTAATCCATTAACCCACATGCAACGACGCGGAACATTTGCCAGCGAAGGCTTTTGAAGCCTCATCAAATTCCTGCTGATGAGTGTCCGATGTCACATTGCCACGCTGCAAACGATCAAAGGCGCCACGAGCATGCTGCTATTGCGGCCCCAGACATCGCCACGCGAACAAAAGCCTCCGCACCTCATTGCCGGTGACACAGAGGCGGCCAGCGCACGGAGGCGAGCGCAGCCGCGGTCCAAGATGCGGCTCATCGTGCTGCTGTCGGTGCCGGTCCTGGTCGTCTCCTTCACAGGCCACTACTTCGTCTTTGAGAAGGACGCGCTGGCCGGCGCCGTCTTCTCCTCGTCTCGGCGCAACAGCCGAGCCGAGTGCGCCGCTCAGTGCGAGCGGAAAGACCGGCACGAGGACGTCGCCTGCCGTGGGTTCCGGTACGGGCCGGACGGTCTCTGCGAGCTGCTGGAGGACGCCGACGGTCCGCCGACCGCCGTCTCGCCTCCGCCGGAGTCGGCCAGCTATTCTCGGCGGGAGCCGTCGCCGTCCACGGCGGTGCCGTCCACGTCCGTGCCGTCCACGTCCGTGCCGTCCACGACAACGCCACCTCCGGTCGTCTGCCTGCCCAGCTGGCTGACCTTCGACGGCAGCTGCTACCTCCGGAACGCGTTAGGGCGGCTCCAAAAGAACGCGGCGAAGCTGTGCACAGCGGCACAGCCCACTGCCACGCTGGTGTCGGTCAACTCCCGTCTCGAGATGACGTTTCTGCTGCGCCACGCAAGCAGGCCGAGCGAAACCGAATGGATCGGCGCCAAGTGCAGCCAGAGCTCCGGAAAAAAGCGGTACAATCCGGACGAAACCCTCTTTACCGCCGGTCTCCCCATCCGAACCAAAGCGAAAGGCTTCTGCACACTGCTGTTGGACGGGAAAGTCATCGACGCCATCAAGTCCGCCTCGTGCAAAGACCCCCGGCGTTTCATCTGCGAGTACCGGCAGCCGGCCAGACCGGTGGCCGACTGCCCCGACGGCTGGCTGCAGGCCTTCGAGCAGTGCTATCTGTTCGTGGCGCAGCCGCTGGCCTTCGGCGAGGCGAGCCGGCGCTGCGGCGAGCTGGCGCCCGGCGGCCGTCTGGCGCACCCGCCCGACGCCGGCATGGCCGCCATCCTTGGCGCCTTCGCCGAGCAGAGCGGCGCCACCTCGCCGTTCTGGGTGGCCGCTGCAGGTGACAACTGCGCCGCCACGCTCGTCGACGGTCGGGCGGATGACCGCTCCTGCGGCGATCCGTTGCCCTTCATGTGTCGCGTGCCACGCGGACAGTTCTGAATACCTGGACAAGGTAGGCTGCTGCTGAAAGCACGATGACCTGGGTAAACATAGCTTATCCATTTTTCCTGATTTTGGCGCTTCATTTTGCGTGCGTTTTTTGTCATATACCTTCGCGAGACATTGATGAAAATCATTTAATCTGAAGGAAAAAATCAATTCTTATGGAGGTCTGCCCTTCAATATCCTCAATCAACTTCTTGAATCTGATTAATTAGTCGATAAAACTGGCGTACCTCGTATACTAGATTTGCTTACCTAGATACTAGATCTATCAACTGGACTGTGTTTAGGCATCGGCCCTAAATTCTGAAATATAACCGATTATGTGACAGATTTTGAGGGTGTTTTTCAATAACTGATGTGTCATATTGTTTCTTACATTTCAACGTTAAACCAGCGACAACCATGAGATTAGCTTCAGCAAATTTGACCAGCTTCAAGTTGACAAGTTTGTCGGTGTGAATCAACGTTGTTCTGTGCACACCGACACACTGGCACTGGCACTCTGGCACTCTGGCACACTGGCAAATTTGTGAAAATTGCATCGTTCGAATACTTGATCATATTCATGTACCTAATGGCAATATCATAAAATTATTATTCCATGGCAATCCAAATCCACCAGTAGGAGTAAGTATACTACAATTCAAACAACTTCAATTTATATCCAGAAGTAAGAGTTGTGATCGCAATGCCTTCACACACTGAATTTCGACCAAATGAAACACAACCTAGACTCTGTAAAAAGTAGCAATCCTAATGAATAATATTAATCCTCCTACGATTAAGCCTACTCTAAAGCATATCCTACTAAATCCTACTCCTAAGTATACCCCAAACTTAACACGCGCACTGGAGAGGGTGTCGAAATACGTCCACCCCTCCGATTTTTCGTAAATAACTCACGATTTTACCGGCCGATATGCGTCATTTTTTGTGTACCTTCTTAGAAATGGCCGGCACGTCGCTTAAAACAAGAAAAACGAAAATCGGCCGAAATTTTGCGAGTTAGAGAACGTCAAAGTCAAAACATTTCGTAGCGTAAGACCACAAAAATCGGCGCTGATGCGCTTCCCGTATATCAGCAAAAGGGAAGTGTTCGTGGCAATACTAGCGACTTGTTTGATGTATATTGTTATGCTATATTATTTCAAGATCATCCCAGGTCACCGCGGGTAACTCTGGTCAAGTTCATGACAGGTCAATGGAACCAAACTTATTCAACTGGAACGTTGTCATAAACGCAAATGACAGTCATGTGATTCACGCCATTTTGCAAGTTAGTCCCTACTGAGAACTTCTGTTTTTGTCATTGTGAACCTAAGCGTTTCCATACATCATTCATGTACTTCAGTCCTCTTCGTGAAGCCGATTGCGCCGGGCCGCCCGCCGGGCCGGCGGACGGCCCGGTTCCAACAACTTGAACCGGTAACTGACCCGATAAAGGTCAATAGCCGGATCTATCATATATATTGCACCATTAGCTATGTCCAAAACATCATTGATGTCCATTTTGGAGCATTTAAACACAATCGCAGCGATCCATAACCATGTCAAGCCACGCAAAACAAGCCAAGTATGACATGTATGACCTCATTTGACCTTGAAGATATTGACCTAAGGTCATGGAATTTCCACACAATAAAGTTACCTACCATACCCATCTACACTGAAAATTTAGTTACACTAGGTATAATAGGAGCTGATATTGTAGGGAGGGCGGAATCCGCCCCCCCCCCTCTCCAGTGCGCATCATTTTCAGAGGCCCTCCAGGGCGCGTGTTAAGGTGTGAAGCTAGGGCGAGCACAATCCGAAGTATGTGCAATGTCATTACACTGCATACAAATATTTAACACCTGCATTGTTGTAATCTAACTGCCAAAATGTAGTTCCCATGGATACTTCTGGAACCATTCGACCATCCTTTTTCAACCTATCTCTCTGAGGGTCCTTAATTTTTACCACCCAGCTGGTAATTTCAGAAGAACCATACCTAACGATTGGGATATTGGGATTATAAAACTATTTTATTGGGAATTATAATACTGGGATTCTAATAGCGGATTTGAGTTCTAATCGTAGAGCCTGTAGGGTGGTAATGCAAAAAAAACTGAGCCTCATAAGCCAGAACCCAGCACCCTATTCGTTCCTGAAATCGTGGGGTTGTTTTGGAAGAACTAAAAAATAATGCATTTCGAACGTACTATTTCTTACAATATCATGTGATGAATTGTGAATGTTATGGTGTCATGTCATGTCATACGAATGCCATGTTATATAATGATATAAATTATGACTCATGAATTATGAATACATCGCAGTATCGCAAACGTTTAATGTGAGTCTGCTGAAGTAGCGACACTACTTTCGTCACTCATACTCTACCATGGCAGTGAACCGAGTTACATTTAACAACTGGATCAGTACCCTTTTCCAAGCTGAAGGTAAGTAGCAAAAGATAAAAACGGCTAATGTTCGCTTCAACTTTTTACACGGTCTAAAAAAGTTCACAAAGTGGCAACTGTTGTCCTAACAAACCTCTCACCATGGCACATGACGGACAGTGATCTGAGTGGAATATCTATCAAGAACAAACGAAAATGGCGCGCCGGCGGCTGCGCCCGGATAGCGACGTTGCAACCCTGTGGCCGAGTACGCCGCAAGCAGAAATATCCATCCTACCACAAACACTGGGAAAACGGTGCGCCAGCGGCGGCGGCGCCTGGGCAGCGACGCTACAGCACTGGACGACTGACATTGCGCGCAGTTTGTTCACCGTCACAACGAACACGGTGATCCGGCGAGGCGGCCCATGCGACGAAGCGACGAAGCGACGAAGCGCTGCGGGATGACAGTTCGGCATTGTTCAGCATGTTGAGAGCCGGCAGACGTTGCACCAAGCAACCAGTGCACTTAGCTGTCTTTTTGTGCGACTCGCATTACTTCGTCGCGGCACACCGCCTTGGGTTCTGTTGGGTTCTTTTGCGGCGCATTCAACTGCTAGGTCGTACAGCCTCCGCCAACCTTTTACGCCGTTTGGTCGCGGGTAATCCGGCCGGTTGCGGGATTCGAACCCACGAGCTTATGATCACGAGCCCAAAACCCTACCGACAGAGCTGCCGTGGCCCCTTGGCACACTCCCACTATCATTGATACCAAGTACGAAACGCTGGATGTGCGCGAAAAGGTTGTGTGCGTCGCTGGAGAACACCACATTCATGACGCTATGCGCCAAGACGGCCGCAGTCAGGGTCTCCTCGACCGTGGCCACCATGTACATACAAAAGGTGTTTGTTTGTAGACACATTAATGCCGTAAATGCGATGCGCGTTGCAGCCAGGTCCTCCCGTAGGAAGGCATGTAGTAGGAGTCGCGCGCCCCCATGCTCAAGAGCGACACCAGGAAGCACAAGAAGCTGAAGAAGCCGAAGAAGCAAGAAGACAAAAAGAACAAGAAGCAAGAATACCAGAAGGAAAAGAGAAGCAAGAAGACAGCAAATAACAAAAGCACTTTTTTTTTGCATTAACTGGAAGTGCACTCGAGCACTTCCAGAGAGGCGCCTTTTCCAGGGGCCAGAGGGGCGCCACCTTCTCATGGGAGTGGAGGCGTATGCCCCCGGTCCCCCTGATGTATGCCATGACCTAGAAGCAGATAACTGTCGACAACTACTTCACGAATGGGTGCCTTTTCCTCACAGAGGATCACCTTTCGCTGGACAATTAGGGGGAGAACGCTCCAGGCTCCTTGGAGGGATACCATTTTGGTTCTAAGGGAGGCGGGCGTCGAAACCCCTCGAGCGAATCTCTGGTGGCACCACGACGGCCGTGAACTCGGTGAGGAGACAATGCCAATGCATAACACTTGCATCCGGATTGTGCTACCGGGGTGCGACATGTGGTTGAAGGTCACGTCAGTGCCCGGCGGCGCAACGTACCGGACGTGGCCATGTCGTGACGGCTTTATTGCCATAGTTTCAAAGACACCGCACTCGACGCTGCACCCTCCCCTACCTGCTCTCCGGTTTATCGGCCTCAGAATCTTCACCGGCCATCTCGCCGGCCAGCACCAGGCCGTCATACTCCGGACTGTCGCAGGCAAACACCAGACCCTCATACTCCCGACTGTCGCCGGCCAACACCAGGCCGTCATACTCCCGACTGTCGCAGGCCAGCACCAGGCCGTCATACTCCGGACTGTCGCAGGCCAACACCAGGCCGTCATACTCCGGACTGTCGCAGGCAAACACCAGGCCGTCATACTCCGGACTGTCGCAGGCCAGCACCAGGCCGTCATACTCCGGACTGTCGCAGGCCATCACCAGGCCGTCATACTCCGGACTGTCGCAGGCCAGCACCAGGCCGTCATACTCCGAACTGTCGCAGGCAAACACCAGGCCGTCATACTCCGGACTGTCGCAGGCCAACACCAGGCCGTCATACTCCGGACTGTCGCAGGCCAACACCAGGCCCTCATACTCCGGACTGTCGCAGGCCAACACAAGGCCGTCATACTCCCGACTGTCGCAGGCAAACACCAGGCCGTCATACTCCGGACTGTCGCAGGCAATCACCAGGCCGTCATACTCCGGACTGTCGCAGGCCAGCACCAGGCCGTCATACTCGGACTGTCGCAGGCCAACACAAGGCCGTCATACTCCGGACTGTCGCAGGCAAACACCAGGCCGTCATACTCCCGGCTGTGGCCGGCCAACACCAGGCCGTCATACTCCCGCCTGTGGCCGGCCAGCACCAGGCCGTCATACTCCGGACTGTCGCAGGCCAGCACCAGGCCCTCATACTCCCGCCTGTGGCCGGCCAGCACCAGGCCGTCATACTCCGGACTGTCGCAGGCCAGCACCAGGCCGTCATACTCCGGACTGTCGCAGGCCAGCACCAGGCCGTCATACTCCGGACTGTCGCAGGCCAGCACCAGGCCGTCATACTCCGGACTGTCGCAGGCCAACACCAGGCCCTCATACTCCCGAGTGTGGCCGGTGTCATCCGGAGCCCGTGCAGTCCCGCCTGGGCGCCTGCCCTGCGGTCAGGTTGGGCGCCACTCCCGGCCGGCAGCAGCGGCGCAGCGGCCATCCGAGTCGGACGCGGCGGAGCTGGAGGACAGGTTCGATGCGACCCCTCCAATCGGGGCTCTCTAATATCGCTTGGCTATCCCGGTGACGTCACATGGGCTGGACAATTGAGCAGTCCTGAAGGCAGTCCAACCAAACTCCAGATTATCCACACGGCATTTCTGTATAATGCCAAAATGCGACAATATTGAGTTTGTCTGAAAGTATCTTCCCCACGAATATCAGTCTTATTTTTCCGTACAGTCAGCATATTTTAAGTCGACCTATGCTGACATTTCCTGTCCAGCGCCGCACGCATCGCGCGGTGCTACGGGTATGAACAGGATGACGAGACAGGTCACGTAAAGACCACGGTTATCAAGGAGTATGAGCAAATGGCGAACAACTGCTGCAACATATTACCTCCATGACTTACTTGGCGAAACCGAAATATCTGCATCGCTTTACCGCGTAAAATAACAAGAAAAAAAATAGAATAACAGATGATTGTATTCCGCTTCAATTCATGGTCTTCTGCACCTTGTTCTGGTTTTCTTTCATCTATAAGTTAATTCAGAAGTTGGGTACCAGTTAGGTGTCGAAGGTACATACATCCCTGTTTTTTCTCACATCACCCAGTCAGGTTCTGTTTCACTTCATTCTCGCTAGATGCTAATCGCTCAATGATTCTGGAATGTGTTTGCTTACACAGTCAGCTGGTTAATATGAGTCGCTGGGCATCATACGGTTATGGCGCTGAGGGTTTTGTTGTGATGTATAACAGTCTTCGGCACTGGAATAGCTCTCAGGGTGGATTAACACACGAATGGCAAGTATTAAGGCTAAGTTTCATATATACTTAGTGTGAAACTCTGAGGCATGTTCCAACACGTATTTTCTATCCATGTGTATAGTACTTATTATCAATAGTGAGACATTTTGGCGCTTCAACACATGACGAACAGCTTCGTATAATAATGCCAAAAGATATCGAAAGCGATGTAAGAAAAAGCTGTGTTAAGAGTCAGTTTGTACGAAATATTATATATATATATATATATATATATATATATATATATATATATATATATATATATCCCGCACATTATTCTGGAAGTTTTGTCTCTCTGACTAGCAGATTGTTCCTAACAGTGACGTACGAATATGACTTTATGCCACGAACTGATCTTTTTAAGCTGATTCATCTCTGTCTGGAACGGGAAGAGATCGTTTACATCTGAAAACTGCCACGGCGTGCTAAGATACAATATTTAAACATAGATGTGCGAATTTGTTTTCTTCGAAATGTTTAAAACATGTTTTACCAGGTGTGAATAAAAGTTATTCGTATAAAAAGGCCTCTTCTCGATTTTCTTTCAACATCGATTTTCGAATTCTACGCAATATTTCCTCTTAGCATCACCGATAAATCGAGTGGGACCACAACTCGAGCAGTGTGCAGAAACATCCGTAAATACCGGCGAGTGCGCGCGGCGGGACGGCCGCCGGGGGCACTGCGCGGCTGCGCTCCGTAAATACCGGCGGGACGGCCGCCGGGGGCACTGCGCGGCTGCGCTCCGTAAATACCGGCGGGACGGCCGCCGGGGCACTGCGCGGCTGCGCTCCGTAAATACCGGCGTCGCGCGGCGGACGGCCGGGGGCACTGCGCGCTGCGCTCCGTAAATACCGGCGGGTGCGCGCGACGGGACGGCCGCCGGGGCACGCGCCTGCGCTCCGTAAATACCGGCGGGACGGCCGCCGGGGCACTGCGCGGCTGCGCTCCGTAAATACCGGCGGGTGCGCGCGGCGGGACGGCCGCCGGGGGCACTGCGCGGCTGCGCTCCGTAAATACCGGCGGGACGGCCGCCGGGGGCACTGCGCGGCTGCGCTCTGGCCACGTCGCAGAGACGGTCCATCACTCTGTCCTGAGCATCAGCTACTTGCAATACCGCAGGGGTCAGGACCACAATTGTCTCCAAATGCCAGAATGTATCGATGGTGTAACTAGAGCCGTTGCCAATCTGACAAGGCACCACCACCTTGCACACACCCAGAACAGCTACACAAGAGCCTGCAGCCTGGGCTTCCACCAGATGAGGTGATGATATTCATGGGGAATTTTCCTGAAGACTACTAGGTTGTGGTTCAAGGTGCTGTGCAGGGGTATCACCGGGAGAACGCACAGGCGACTGTTCGCCGATTTGTCGTTCATACCGCAGAGCTGCCGATGAAGCATCTACTGCCAAACGTTACTGTGTTACATTAGCGACAGCACCCAACATGGTACGGACTCAGTACATGTACACCTTTTGGGCAAGGTGATGTAGCGTGTTATATCCCTAAGATTCAACATAAAAGGTGCAATATTTCACAGACGGATGCGCCGTTCAATACATAAACAAATACATCAAAAACGTTTGCCCTCATAGCCTTCGACTTGCGTTCCCAGTGGCACTTCATCGCGACTTGTCACTGCAAAGGGCCGGCGGTGGTGATTTGTGATTTTAAAATGATTGCATTGGCGTTGCCACGGTGTTGATTTCTGGAAATTATTGAGGGGGGTGGGGCAAATACACGAAGGCAATGAGGAGGCCCAGATGACGAGGGGGATGAAGGGGCACACTCCACATGTCCCATGTTAAAAGTTGAAATTATAGAGGGCAAAACCAACTTTGAGGGGACACTTACCCTCTCAAAAGTATATAAAACAACACTCCTAGGTGCTGCATAACCCATGCAGTTCATGCTTCCCTAACCCCGGTAGCAAGGCACCAAAATGATTACACCAAATGCACACAGAGTCCAACTCGACATCGTGTTCATCCACAAAGTGCATGCTGATAAGATTGACTCGCCATTGTTGCTAAATGCATTCCTACTGTCTACGGCAGTGCGAACGGTTCGCTAACTGTCCCTCTTCCACGTGCCCTGTACACGCGTGTGCACTTTAGGCGATTGCCTATTTCTCTGCCGGCTCATCTACTTCCGACGATAAGCAGGTCGGCTCATGTACTTCCGACGGCACCGCTAGGTAGCCATTTATTTCTAATTGAGAAGCAAATCGGCTCATGTACGTCCGACGCCATACGGGTATGGCTATTTACGTGTTTCCTACGAGTGTTTCGCGGTCATGCATTGCGAGTTCATGCGAGTGTTGGTGGTGTGGTGCCTACAGTGCTTCTGCTAGTTTTGTGGCATACAGACATTCAAATAGCAATTGAAGGAGTTCTGGGTGCTTGTCACCGAGAAGCAATGGAAGCGATAGAGTGATGCCCTCTCTTTGGCAGCATGCCTTAAGTGGTTGTCTTTGAGAGCTAAAGCTGCTACAGTCTAGCCACTGACGGATCCAGGGGGGGCATTCCGGCCATGTCCCCCCCAAGCGCTTCAAAGGGGGGCCATAGTGTCTTTTGCCCCCCCCCCCCCCCCCCCAAACCAATAAAAGTAAACTGAATTAAAATGCAGCAACCTTTGCTGAGGTTAAAAAATAGCTTCCCGGGTGAAGTAATCTCCAATTTTAAAGGTATTTTGTTATGATTTTTGGAAGCCCAATATGGTAGCATAGTAGATTCTGACACATCGAGGGTTCTATGCTGTTGAAGTTCTGCTTACAGCAAGAGATGACGAAATCAGCAGTTTCATTATTCCTTCGTCAGATAGGTTCAGAAACTTTGTTCAGCCAGTAACGGGCAAGCGGACCCAGTGAGCCAGATTTCGAAAGCGGAATTTGAACAGGATGTTTTGTGCGAGTGACCAGTTGAGCCCAGTTGAGCAGCATGTTTCGTATGTTGGTGTTGGGGTTGCCAAGATGAAGAGACAAGCTACATTCACTAGCGGATCCAGGGAGGGGCCATTCCGGCAATGGCCCCCTGAAGCACTTAAAACGGGGGGGGGCATAGTGTCTTTTGGCCCCCCAAAACCAAGAGAAGTAAACTGAATGAAAATGCAGTAACCTTTGCCGAGGTTAAAAAATATCGTCTGCATGAAAGAATCTCCAATTTTAAAGGTATTTTTTATAATTGTTTGGAAGCCAATATGGTAGCATAGTACATTCTGACACACATCGAGGGTTCTATGCTGCTCAAGTTCTGCTTACAGCAAGAGTTGACAATTTCGGATCTGCCAGTGTGTACACGTGCACGAACCTTGACGTGGTACAAGACGTTGAGCGTGAATGTGAACGTTTTGGTAAACAAGAACAAAAATCCCGTAACTTAGAAGCGGTGGAGGTAGGCTGGGGCCCCTACACAGGAAATTATGCTGTCATTAATTATTATTGTAAAAAATGGGTCCATTTGACAAATAGTGGTAGAAATCCGATGCTTTTAACCAAAAATAGTGGGAGAATGGGCACCCTCCAAATCCCTTCGACCCCTCCTCTAATGCAATTCCTAAGTACGCCACTGGGGGAGGGGGAGGGGGGGGGCTGACGCCGAAAACCGAAAGTTGCCCCCCCCCCCCAAACCGGAGGGCTAGATCCGCCAGTGAGTCTAGCAGGATGTGGCCTATGCTTAACGTAGTATTGCAGGTGTCGCAGTGCGGTGTTGTATATTGGTCACCCTCTAATTGAGGCTGTGTTAGTTTTGTGCAACCAGTTCTAAGTCTAGTGAGGATGACCCCTTTTTGTCGGTGAGATTGATTTGATGTGGTCCATGTACCTATTGTTGGTTTGATTGCGTGGGTGTGGTTGGATTTGTGTTGTGTTGAGTTGTATTGTGTACATGTGTTCTGTTGATGTTGGCGAATGTGGCGTTGTAGGAGTGCTTTGCTATCGTCTACCGAATATTCCACGCTAAGGTAAGAGTTCAATGCTAAGGCTTGCTTTGCGAGGCGGTCTGCTTCTTCGTTACCTGGGATGTTGGCGTGGCCCGGAATCCAGAGGAAGGAGGTTGGCCTGAGCGCAGCCAGTTGGCCTGAGCGCGGCAGTTGGCCTGAGCGCGGCGCCGCGAGCAGACGCGTCTCGGTCGCTCGTCCAGCCTTTCCCTCGCCCTCTTTGTGCCTTTGTATATAGGGTGTGTGAAACTCATCAGAGAGAGAGTGAGTGAGTAGTGAAGCAGAAAGAGTGAAGTGTACCAGAAAAAAAGAAGAAGTGAGATATCGGCAAACCAAAACCGGCGTACCTATACGCTACACGTGCGCGAAGTGGCTGAACTCCTTGGTGAAAATTCTTCTGGTCATTCCTGACGGAAATTGTGCAGTGATTGGACAATGATTGCACAGCGATTGGACGCCTGAAAAACTGAGTGAGTGGAGAAGTGACAGCGCCTTTCTCTATATTGACTCTCCTTGCTTAAATCATCAGCTACTGCCCGTGGTTAGTCTTCTTTCCGACACTGCAGCGGAGAAGGCTGACGGATTGACGCCTTGGTGCCGCTCGGAATTCCTGTGCCTCTAGCAATAGTGCTCTTCATCGTCTATCTACAGCTCTACCAGTTTCATCATGCACACGGACATCATCAGGCTGCTGCTATCCATCGCCCTCGTTCAAATTTTAACCGCCTTCACGTCCCCCGGTCACCCGGGCTCGCCACGGGCACGCAGCCGTCCCGTCCGTGACGTCATCACCGCCGCAGCCTTCACCGACTCCACAAGTCACCAGTTGGGGCTCCCCTCGGCCAACCCGACCGAGGGGAGCGTCACCGTTATACAAACAACGCCCATGAAAACACGCCGGGGCAGGCGCGGCGCCAGGGGCGGCAGAAGACGCGGATCGCGGGGCGGAGCAAGCCATGCGACAGCTCAACAGCACAAAGGACAGCTCCACCTGGGACTCATCAATGCACAATCTATCAAACCTAAGCTACTTGAACTACACAACGACCTTCATACTTACTCTCTAGACCTAGCTGTGGTGACTGAGACCTGGCTGCGACCTAGCACCCCCACGCGTCTCATTAACTTCCCCGGTTACCAAGTGAAACGCGCGGACCGGCCCGACTCTAGTGGTTACGGTGGGGTGGCGATTATCGTCAAGTCAGCACTAACTATTACCGTTTTGAAAATTTCTACGCCTCCGAACTCTAGCTCCAAACTAGAATCACTCTGGGCCAAAGTCAAAGGCAAGAGCAGAAAGTATTTCATTCTAGCGGCAATCTATCGGCCTCCTCGTAACACTCTTCCTGCCTTAAATGATGACTTCGCTGAGCTTGAAAGACAGGTTCAATTGGCGACACTGAACTTTACCGGCACCTTCTACCTCGCAGGTGATCTAAATTGTAACCTTCTCGACACGGCTAATAGCCCCAGCAAAACACACCTGCTTGAGTTCATCAGCAACTATTCACTTACCGTGACAGTGCAGCGCCCTACATTCGCCACAGGCTCTTTATTGGATGTCATCCTAACAAACTCGCCCATCTCCGTCGGCAGAACCAGAGTGAGTTTCTGCCACTACAGTCCTCATAAATTTATCATATGTTCCATTTAAGTAAACAGGCCTGCCTCAGTTAACACCGTGATAAAGTCACGTTCTTACGGACGAGTAGATACCTCGGAACTGACCCTTGACCTTGGTGAGATCGACTGGGTCCAGGTCACTGGGCGCATCTCATTAACGGACAAATGGGACACCCTGCTGAAATTGCTGACACCTATTCTCGACGAGCACCTGCCCCTCAGAAACATCAAAATTCGGAACCCAACAGCACCATATGTCAGCGAAGCTACCAAACAGCTCATGCACCGGCGAAATGTAGCTTTGCACTTGCAAGATAGAAGCACATACAAAATATTTAACAGACAAGTTCGCTCAGCTATTAGAGCTGACTGTAGGGACGATATTAGCAGAAAGATAGCACAGAAAGGCCCATCAGCTGCGTGGCGTGCTATAAAGCCCATTATCGACACCAAAAAAGGCTCTCATAGAGTTCAACCCCAGGTCCTACCTGAGCATCTAAATCAATACTTTGTTAGTGTCGGACCTAAGGTATCAGCAGAGGTCAAACGCCAGGCAAACATGTCTGAACACACACCTCCCAGTTGCCGGCTATCGCGCGTCTCTACCAGCTCCTATAAAGTATCACCCATATCCATCGAACAGCTAACCAAAATTGTCATGGATATGAGGAGCACAAGTGCTTGCGGACCCGACGGGATCTGTATTAAGGTCATCAAATTTCTGTTCTTTTTTATCGGAGAAGTGCTGCTGGACATTATAAACACATGCCTGACTACAGCTGATATCCCCTCCACTTGGAAGCAGTCAATAGTAACTCCCATTCACAAATCAGGAGATCCTTCGGATCCCTCTAATTTTAGGCCCATCTCATTGGTTCCGGTTATCGCCAAAATCACAGAGAGGGTAGCGCAGAAGCAACTCTATCACTACCTGAACGCAAACCACCTACTGGCCCAAACTCAGCACGGCTTCAGACCACGCCACTCTACGGAAACCGCTCTGATTTCAGTCACGGACAAAATACTAGCAGCAATGGACCGTTCGGAAGTAGCTCTCCTTTGCATTCTGGACCTCAGTAAATGCTTCGACGTAATAGATCACACCAAACTGCTCCCTAAACTAGAACTCCATGGAATCGATACTGACTGGTTTAAGGCTTATCTGGGAGGTCACACGCAGGCTGTTAGCATCTCAGATCAACGCGGAAACAGGCATCTCTCCTCCTTTCTTCCAAACAACATAGGTGTTTTTCAAGGCTCATCACTAAGTCCACTCCTCTATTGCATCTTTTCGAACGACCTCAGTTTGCACGTCCCGGTAGCACACGTCACTCAGTTCGCAGACGACACCCAGGTCCTCATCTCCGGTCGCAAATCTGATCTCCAAAATCTGGTAAATCAGATGGAGACATGTCTGAACCAACTTTACGACTACTTCCTGGAAAACGGTTTGAAGGTAAACCCAACCAAAACTCAGCTTCTCACGTTCGGATCGCGTCAAAATCTTCGCAATATTACCCCGATACGAGTGTGCTTTAGGGACGCCGTGATAGATGAAAGTCATTCGTGTAGGAACCTTGGGGTGACATTTGATCGCCACATGTCGTGGGATTCCCATGTAGCTGTTGTGGTTCGCAAGTGCACTGGATTCCTTCTGGCCCTGAGCCATCTGCGTCACCATCTGCCAACCAGTACCCTCTTCACTATAGTCAATAGCCTAGTTATATCCAATATCCGCTACTGCATATCTGTTTATGGGAACGGGTCGGCAGCAAACATCCACAGACTAGACAAGATCATTAACTTCGCCACTAGAGTCGTGTCAGGTCTACGGAAATTTTATCATATTTCTGATGCCCGTAACGAGTTGGGTCTCCTCACCGCAGCTGATCTGCATCTATTTCACAGCCTTACTTTGCTCCACAAGATCATTCTGACGGGTGAGCCAACACACATTGCGGGTCAAATCTCTGCAAACTTTACCCTGCGAAACCGTCATACGCATGCAGACGACTACCTGCACCTGCCAGCCATACACAGAGAGGCGGGCCGCAGGAGATTTCTCTACTCGTCTGTCTTCCACTATAACAAACTCCCTACTGAAACAAAAACATTGAAGCTGTCTAACTTCAAGAAGCATGTAGTAGCTTATCTCCACGAGCAACACTAGTCACACAAAACAAAAACTTACAAAACAGATTTGTGTACACCAAGCACTCACATTTAGGCCATCGCTTTCATATCACTTCCATAAACTACTCGTTTACAGCTCGTGTTGCAAGCACGGTGTGTGTAGTGCATATAGTGATATGGGTATTGTATTATGTTGGTGTATGAATGTTTGTTGCGCATCTGTTCCCACTATTGACCACAAATCTATCCTTTCTTTGTAAATATCTGTGAGTTATACCCAGACTGTCCATAATAGCCACTATACGTGGAGGGCATGTATTGTGAAATAAATAAAAAGGAAAAGTTAATGTTTACGTTATAGGCCACGAGTTGTTGGATTCTATCAATGAAGTGATGTGGACATTCGTGGGTGTTGCTAATTGACTGGAGGACGGATTTAGAGTCTGAACAAATTATTACGTTTCTAGCTTTACGCCTCATGAGAATGGTGATAGCGGCCAGAATGGCCATTGCTTCAGCGGAGTAGATGAAGAAGTTATCCGGTAGACGCTTGGAAAGTCTGAGACCTGGTCCAGTGATGCCGATGCCTACCTTTGCCTCGTGTTTCGACCCATCCGTGAATACGAGTGATTTGTGATTGTTGTCATCGGCGAACTTGTGGAAGAGGCCAAGAATTTCCGCCGATGTGATAATGGATTTCTTCTCCGAGAGCAAGTACTCGACCTTTGGTTGACTGAAAGTCCAGAATGGCCTAGTGGGCGGTCGAGCTGCAGTGGATGGCATCGTGAAGTTAAGATTTGAGAGAGCCGTGGCAATTTGAATGCTATATGGTGGAAGTTTGCGCGCAAATCGGCTCTTGTCGTATCTGTCAGGCATAAAGCAGCGCTGTGCTGGATTATTTTTAATGGATTTGGTTTTGATGTGGTAGCGGCACAGCTGTTGTGTCCTCCTGACGTGGAGTGGGGGCGTGTTTGAGTCCACTAGAAGACTGGCTATCGGTGTGGTGCTGAGGGCACCTGTGGCTGCTCTGATGCAGCTGTTTTGGATGATTTCTCAATTTCGGCTCTGACTTTCTGAAATGGTGGCAAAAATGATGCTGTCGTATTCTAGGATGGGTCGTATGATTGAAGTGTACAGTCGCACTAGTGTTTGCCTGTCTCCGCCCCAGTCCGTGCCTGCAAGTGCACGCAGTATGTTGACGCGCTTCGCGCATCGCTTCGAGATGGAGGTGATGTGGGTGTTGAAACTGAGTTTTTCGTCTAAATGTACTCCTAAGAACTTGAAGCATTTCACCTGTTCGATGGCTTTGCCATCGATTTTAAGTAGAGTTTTGAGTGTGGGGCGGAGACGACTATATGTGACGGTGGCCGATTTTTCTGCGGACAGGGTGAAGCCCCAAGTTTTGCACCACTGCAATGTGGTCTAGTCCTGCTTGAATGGGTTTTTCAGCTTTAAGAAAGCATTGTGATGTTGCCCAAATGGCTATGTCATCCGCGAAAAGCGAGTATTGAAGTGAAGTGAAGTGTCAGTGTACAAGACCAGCGTCTGGTAGTGCGTATTAAATGCCACAAAATACTATTAATTTAAAATGTCCATAAAAGTTCGCCTACAATCCTTGGTGACGTCACAGCTTTTTTCCTCTAATATGGCAGGAATTGGTGTCATCAGTCAAGTTTCAATTCCGCTACGCATTAGACATACGAAGGTAATGCATTGCGGTATAGTTTTGCACGTTATATGATTTTTTATCGACAAAACGGAGGACTACCCTGTATTTTTATTTTGCATGCTGGCGCAGCTAGACATATAACGATAATACTTTCATTGAGGCGTTTGAGTGAGGAAGACAATATCACCCAACAATAACCAATAATTAGCAGCTGCATGACCACTGCAGTCGATGCGCCCCTAAACCCCCCAATAATTAGCAGCAATATAGTAATTATGTGTTTGAAGTTGCTAATTTCCTGTCTCCCTCCTTGAACAATAGAATTGGGTATGACGGGCACCGGTCGTGATGGCCGTTCTTCAGAACATCCAAAACCGTAGCATCCAAAGGTAAAAAAAATTAAAGTACAAAAATCCTAGAATCTCAAACTAGCGATTGTGGTCGACTTCGTCACAAACAAATTGTGACGGAGGTGAAACATTTGTTGTGCAATTACGCGCGATGTTTAATCCGGTGGCCAAACCCATGTGACGTCGCGCTGCTTCATTTTTCGTACTTCACACCTGATGTGTCTGCAGATTTGTGTGATTTTAAACAGTGAATAACTTGCTGGTATTTAATTCCCAAAAGAAACAGTAGAGGAACTAGTTGACAGGTGAGCTCAACAAGTTCAGTTCATGCCTTTTTCTGATTTCTGCACGGGGTTTCTATATTAATGCCAGATAACTAACTACCTACCTACCATATTTGAGTGTTATTGTGCTTTAAGGTGGTAACAAGATACGTTTTAACACACATTTGTCACCATAGAGCAAACGAATTGGTTAGGTTTCATGGCAAATTTGTGCTTTAAGGTGTTTTATGAATTCTTGGAATTTATCATTCCAATGCAATGTTTATGAATGTGACTAAGATGATGGGACCACTCATTTCCTGTGCAAATGCTTACTTTTCAGGTCGTGGGCAAAATAACACGAAAAAAGGCTTTCTTTGAGTTAGGTAAAATAGGATAAAAAGAAATGTTTCAAAAACATAATAAAAATGCAGCATTACAGCAGAATTGCATGGCGCAGTGGCGTGCCGAATGGGGAGGGGGCATTGTGGGCAGTTGCCCCCTGGCAGGTTGTGGGGCCCCCAAGAATCGCGTCGAGCTCCGGAAAAAAAATTGCGCCAGTCTCCCTAAATATCCCGTTTGGGCCTCCAATAATCGCATCAGCTCCCCGAAAAAATCAGATTGGGGGCCAAAAGATCGAGCAGGGGCTTCTGAAAAGGAAGCTGGACCCTCAAAAGTTCCCACCTGGACACCTAAAAATCACGCTGGGGGCTCAAAAGAGTCGTACTTAGGTTCAAGAAAATCACTACGGAGGCCAGAAACGGTCGGGCCGGGGCCCCTGAATGTCACGCTGAGCCTGGGCTACCAATAATTATCGCCCGGGTCCCTGAAAATCACGCTAGGGGAATGACAGGTCGCACCGGGGCTCCAAAAGTCTCATTGGTATCACCCAACAAATGAAGCCGGGGCAACGAAAAACAGTCCCGACATGGAAAATCACTCGGGTCCCAACAACCGCTCCAAAAGCCCACAAAACGTGTTGGGCCCCCAACAGCGTGTTCTAGCTACTAAAGCTCGAGCTAGGGATCCCAACAAGTGACCACGGGGCCCCCAAATATCGCACTTAGACCAAAAAAATTATACGTCGCTGCCCTTGAAAATCTCATTGGGGCAAAAAAGTTGCGTCGGTGCCCCACAAGTCGCAGCTGGTTTCCTAAAAATTAATTTCTACCCGGAATGTCACTCTGCGGATACAAAAATTTCAACCCCCCCCCCAAAAAAAGAAGGCGTCGGGCACAGGAAAAGAAACCTGTCGAGCACCGGGAAATTCAGAATATGTCCCGAAAGAAAATTATCCGAAGGGCCTTTCTACTCTCGATGGTGCCATCAGCTGAAAAAAATACTCGTTGAGCAGCCGCAGTGGTGTACCAAAGATAAAAATGTCCCCCCCCATCCTGAAGTGGCAGGCTCCCAAGAATCGCACCCTGGTCCCCAAAATCACGCTGGGGGCCCATAAATCCACGTCGGAGGCCCCCATAATTCGCAGGGGCCCCAGAATTCGCATAGGGGTCTCTAAGTAAATACAGCGGGCACCAAAAAACTTACACCGGACCCCAAAAATTTGCACCGGGGTCAACCAAAATCGTACTGGGGCCTATCTAAGTACAACGCGCCCAGAGAACTCGTGACGAGACCCCCCCCCAAATATCGCGTTCGGGACCCAAAATTCCGTCGGTAATCCCAAAATTTCGGGTTGGGCATCAAAAATTCACCTCTGCCAGCACAGCGTGCCCCCAAAAATCGCATCGGGACTCGATGAAAAGCAAGTCGGTGCCCTCTAAAATAAGGACAGATTCCGAAAAATATATGTCCGAGTCAGGAACATCACCGGAGCTTCCAACATACCCCCAGATGCCTTCAAGAATCGCGTACGGCCCTGAAAAAAGCGTACCGAGCTCGAAAAATCGCGGCGGGACACAAACGTATAGAGCGGGGTGCCCGAAATATCAGGCAGGGACTCGGACTTGAAAAAAATCCAGAAGAAGTCACGAAAAATTGCGTCGAACCCAGGAAACTGCTTCCGATCCCCCCGGAACTACGCACCTTAGCCCGAAAAGTCGCACCGGGACCCATAAAAATTATACCGGGGCCACCAATATCGTGCTGGGGTCAGACAAATATGCGATACGGAGCATCAAATAAACAACGGGACCCTAAGAGCACAACGGGAGGCCGAAAATGCACCGGACCATCCAAAGCGTACCGAGTTTCGCAAAAAGCGGCAGGGCCTTAAAATATGCGCTACAGCTCGAAACAAACACACTAGGAGCGCTAAATAAGAGCACATCTAAGACTAACAAGGCACACCAGGGCCATGAGACCGCACGGGGCCTCAAAAACAGGCTGGGCCCTCAAAAAGGGAATTGATCGTAAACAAGGAACAAAAAGACCGTGAACTAAATAAATACATCGGCGTCTGCGAAAACGCGCCGATACCTAAAAATATCCTCGGTGTATATAAAAAGCAGCAAAGCTGTAAAAAAAGAGCCGGGTCTCAAACATGTGCCGGGCCCCTAACAAAAATTGTCTGGAGCCCTAAAACACATCCATAGAAGAAGAAAAACGCAACGGGTCAAAAAACGAACACCTTGCTGGGGTCACGGCTCGGTAGCAAACCTGAGAGCTTAATTAACCAAAGAGATGAGGCGCATCAAAGTTCAGTGTGTTTCCGGATTTCTTAACCACGGGAAATTGTGTGACGAAGAGAAGTAATACATCGAATTGAATTCATCGAATTTTTCCAGCGAGCCGCCATACCAGGCATTCCACATGTAAAATATGGCACAAGACTATCATGTGGCAGTAATTAACAAAACATGGCCTAGCAGAAACCGGAGAAGCGCACGTAGAGTGGCGAATGTGCTGACTGCGCAAGGCGGATGTACATGTGCACGAACGTTAGCGTTTTGGCGAACGGGCGTTATTAATTGGAATGCCTGATATTGGAAAATTGTGCATTTTTGAGTGATTTGTTCAGATGTAATTTCAGCAATGTGAGGTGATTTTTGAAGGAATACCAAAATAAAAACCTTCAAACAGGATGGGGGGGGGGAGTTAGGGTTGAAATCCGGTGATTTAGAAATGATGGTGGTAGATGTGTCCCCCTCTACAGGACAGTGCATTTGGTCACAAATTATTATATGACAAAAATGAAAAGAACCCCTTTTGAAAAATAAAATAGTGGTGGAAATCCGTGGACTTTTTTAATGGGTGTAGGTGGGCCCCATCCAAATCAGTTTGCCCCCTCTCGCAAATCCTAGGTACGCTACTGCCATGGCATGATATAATTTGACCTGTTGATGGCCATGATCCGCCGCAATGGACGGTGTACTCCGCGGCCCCGGTCCGCCACAGTGGACGATGTGCCCCGCGACCCCGATCCGCCACAGTGGACGATGTGCTCCACAGCCCCGGTCCGTCACAATGGACGGTGTACTCCATGGCCCTGATCCGCCACAGTTGACGGTTTGCTCCGCGATCTTGATCCACCACAGTGGATGATGTACTCCGCGGCCCTGATCCGCCGCAGTGGACGCTATAATTCGCAGCCCTAGTCCGTCATAGTAGGTGTGCTCCACGGCCCCGGTCCACCACAGTGGACGGTGTACTCCGCGACCCTGGACTGCCACAGTTGATGATGTACTCCGCGGCCTTGGTCCGCCACAGTGGACGGTGTGCTCCGCGGCTCCGGTCCGTTACGGTGGACCATGTACTCCGCGGCACCAGTCCGCCAGAGTGGACGGTGTGCTTCGCGGTTCTGGTCCGCCATAGTAGAAGGTGTGGTCCACAGCCCCGGTCCGCCACAGTGGACAGTGTGCTCTGCGACCCTGGTCCGCCACAGTGGACAATAGACCGTTACAAAAAAATCGAGGTCGCAATTTTCATGCTCCTCAAGGTTGCCCCGATTACCCATCATGAAAGACGTCTGGAGACCAAATTTCAACTCTCTGGCTCTTACCCAGACTTGGCAACTTTTTGAACGTTTTTGACGGATCGAATACACTAAATCGCCATTAGCATACTATTGGTACTTTTCTTATCACCGTAAAAAAATGTGAAGCACGCTTCTGAAAGGAACTAAGTGCATTACCGGCCAGGGATATATTCAAACACAAATACAAACATACCTATCCTGATTCTTGTACAGCAGTCAGTGTACACTTGTACAGTCGGTACCGTATAAATCATACACATTACACAGGTGTCTCCAAGGCCTGAGACCATCTCAGCGCCACCGCCAAGCTAGTTGCGACCTTTCCTCTCGTACACTTCTTGATGTTGATCTAAGACGGCGTCGGCTTCTCCTTCCTGTGTTTGTACACCACGCGAAGCAGGTACTGCTTCTGATCCTCATCTCGCGTGATCGTGGAGTTGTATCGCTGGATCAAGGCGATTCCGCGCTCCGCGCAGTCGTTGGTAACTCTCAACATCTGGGCTCGCTGTTTCAGACGCAGATAGCCTGGGTCTTCTGACCATGTCGCTGGGGCCTTCGACCTGAAGATTTCAGCCACCGCCTTCCCGTCGGTCGCCAGAGCGTCGAACAGATGGGTCGTCTTCTCGGTGACGTAGTCCTCCAGAGGTAGCGCTGGGTCGAAGGTCTTGCTGTCCAGGCGCTTCAGCACTTTTGGGCTGCTTGATGGCCGCTTCAGGTTGTCGACGATTTTCTGTTTCTGCTGGTGGCTCACTCTGTCGTCGAACAGAGCAAGGCCGATGAGCTCCTCGCTCAGGAACCACAGATGGCGCTTCATCGCCTTCACTCCAGCGGTGGCAACGTTGCTGTTCGGGAAGGTAGTCAGGGCTCTGATGAAGCTGAGGTCGTTCAGCGGTGCCCGTACGGCCAGAGGCGCCTCATGCCAGAACCGGGTGTAGCAGCAGGCGACGAAGAAGCCCACTTGGCGTACCCATCCTCTTTGCTGCCCAGGGAGTGTTGATCTCTGAAGATGAACATTTTGAGACAGTAGATGGCCTTGGCCATCCACCTTGCGTTGTGGAGCGCGCCGGGTGCCTTGAATGTGACATCCGAGGGGCTCACTGCACCGAGGAACACGGCGCAAAGCTGGAGGAGCTCCCTGTAATCACTGCGTGGGAATGAGCCTGTCTGCAGGGCGTTGACGATGAAGGCCTTCTCCTCGCTGAGGTTGCTGAACTCCCTGAGGACATCTGTTGGAGCTGGAGACGCCCGCGTCTGATCAATCGAAGACCAGACGTTCCGGAATTGCTTGAACAGTAGATTCTCTGGACCGGTGGACTTGCCCATTTCAGAGGAGAATACGCTGGACATCACTACTTCAAGCACATGATGCCGACAGGCAATCCACAGCAGAGGCCGGTTTACAGCGTTTTCCATGATGACGCAGGCTCCCCTGGTCAACCCAGTGTTTGAAGAAGTTGTGTCGAAGACCAGTCCTGTCAGCTGATCACGAAGGCCCCATTCATCCAGCGTCTTGAGACAGACGTCAGCTTGTGCTTTTCCAGTTCCATGTGGAATGCCGGGCACGCCAAGCAGCAGTTCCTGCTAGCCGCTGGTGACGATGATGGCCACCCTGTCGACCTTCTCTCGGCCATCGGTGATGGTGGGCAGAAGTTTTCCATCCCAGTGGAGACAGACTGGCCCGTCCACCTTGAACTCAGCACGATCGCTCTCAGCGAGAGCTTGGCGGGAAGTCTTCCTCTTCCGCCAGATGGTCACGTGGGACACTGGGATCACGTTCTGGTCTTGTCCCATGGCTTTGACAGTGGCACCAACGACGAGCGCTGCACTTCGGCTGCTGATGTTGGCACGGTCTAGTGAGCTGGCAACTTCAGGTGAGATGGTAGCCAACATCTTAGTGCGCTTTGGCTTTGGTCTAGTGCGCTTTGGTGATTTGTACTCGTCGTCAGAATCCGAAGGATCGCCATCGGACGAGGAATTACTCATGACGACTTCGGATGACACATGTTCAGCTTCAGCTGTAGCTTGCTTCAGCGCACGTTGTCTGCAGTTGTCTTCAGCAGCTACCCGCTGACTCTTACGCGCCTCACGCATGGCAAGGGTCCTGTCAACAGGTCCGAAGCTGGAACTTGATAGGTCCTCTCTTTGCGTGCGGAGGAATTCTCTGTCCTCTTGATCAGGCATTACTGTCATGGCGTCCGCCTTAGCGATGTCAAAAATGTCATCCAGGTCGCTCTCGAACATGGCGGCAATGGTTTCCTCTTTTCACATTTTGACGTCATCGCCTTTCTGAGGCCAGCGTATTCCTTATGCAATTTCCTCAGCTTTCTTTCTGCGTTGTCGATCCGTTGGGCGGGAACTCTGGCTTTCTCCCAGTATTCTAGAACTGCAGGAATCGTCATCTTGATAGCCTGTGCCACTGTCTGCTTTTATGTTTGGTGATGAAACAGGAACTTCTGTAACACTTGGCGCTTGGATGGCAGACGGGCTGTCGTGATATCCTTCTTTGGCTGTCCAATAAGCCACGCCTTGGTCGCACCTCGCGTATTCGCCTTGCACTTAGGCATCGCTACGTTGCAGTTAATGCGGGTAGGCCAGAAGAGACTGAAGATTGCTGAGTCGTGACTAGAAGTTGGAGAGTGCAACGGGAGTTGGCGAGAGGAAGGCGGCAGGACTTTGGCCCTGAGGAAGACACAAAAGTAACAGGTCAATGTCATGTCAAATAAACCCGACCAAACAAGTGTATATCTACGTACGGACACTGCCTCACGAAGGTCCCATTACCAACACATTATGAATTCGCATGCAAAATTTGCAAAAAGTTGCCAACAGTGTGAGCATCGCAGAAGCTTGGTTTTGTGCTCTGATAAGTTGTTTTGATGCATATAATAGGGGCAGCCTTGAGGAGCATAACATTTTCAACTTTTTTTTTTTTAAATCCGTCGATTTTGTAACGGTCTAGTGGACAATCATACTCCACGGACTCATAGTTGACGGTCTGCTCCTCGGCTCTCGTCCGCCACAGTGAACGTCACGGTCGGAAAAAACTGGTTTTGCTGGATTTGTGTCATCCATAGCATTATCCTCTTCGTAAAATTATCCTCCATGTTGTTTCCTCCTTGTGTTTTCAAGTTGGATGTCTGATGGTGTTGTTCGACAGTGAATTGCCTTGTGGTAAAGTGCTCAAGATTCACCTGAAACTTCAAAGTGAGGTTCTGATGTCAAAGTTTGAAGTAAAATATCCTCTCAGTATTCCATCACTCAGAAATTGTCCTCTCCTCATCCAGGATTGCAAAGTATAAATCCAACCCTGGTAGAACGTGCGTACTCCATGGCCCTGGTCAGTCACAGTGGACGGTGTGGGATTAGTCACGGCTTTGCATCATCTTTCCGAGCAGCTTTGTGTGCACTAGTTGTCACTTTCTCCGCGTTCTACCGTTCACCTTACCATTAATAGGTACCAATGTCACCCACGTATTAATATTTCCAAATTTGTCAAAGCCATTGAATCTGCTTGAGACACAGCTGCTCTTGTTGCACATTTCGATCGATGGATATTGATGCCATCAGAAAAGCAAATTTTGTGAGCAGCGAGACTGACCTTACCTCCACTAGGGTAATTATTACAGGTACTGACAGCACCGCGGCCAGAAATGATTTTGGGTGCGGTACCCTTGCGACCTTATTCTTGTCCCTCGCACCTATATGAAGACTCCTTACGTCTACCATGTGCTCCTACTGTCCGACATTTTGCACCTCTTTATATTTGCTCTTTATGTGCTATGTATTTGCTTTATATAATAAGGTCCGGTCACACGAAGTCGGGTCATCTCGGATCATTGTTTGTTCACACAATGTCATGGTGTACTACTTCGGTGGCTCTAAAACCGACTTAAAATTTCAATTCACAAGGAACAGTAGCATTCGTCAAAAGACGACATTCCGGGCGCAATATCGCCAAGGCCAGCTGCCTTGAGCGCACCAAAAACCCCAACTCCACACACCAGACGGCAGTGTGGAATATGCATAATACTGGACCTGACCTAACGCCATTGACTTTGTCACATATTTGAAAGCAGAAGGTCTATATCATTCTTTTTTCATGTTCTGCACGAAAAGTTTTTCCCTTACTGCGATAAGAAGAGAATTTGACCTGACCTCAGCATAGTAACTTTGATCTTGATTAAAATTTTGGGAAAGCAGTTACTTGATTTGATGAAGGAACAGTATGATCTGGATTTGGTGTTGCTATGCTGCAACTACTGCGAATGGCGGTATTTTGGAGATTTTGGAATATTATCCTCCCATGATGCGTCCCAAGTCAATTTCAAGGGGAATTATAAATACAATTGGTCAACGAGGTCAAGAACACAAATATGGTGTGGTCCAAGCACCACCAAAGGTATAGAAATATCCGCACTTAATCTTTTGGAGGGAAAGGATTGCAAGTATTAACAGGGTTGCAGTAAAAATGCTCCCGTTGCGACAGACCTGGGGCGGGGACCATTCCAACTCCGCCGATTTGAAAACTTGATTTTTGCAATTATTCCCACTTTCCGAAGTTTTGTACTTTTTATTTCCGACTCTTGCAAAGAAACCATTCGAGCCGACATATCCATTTCAAAACCGTCGGATGGCCCTTCTGGGATCCCCTGGGCTGACCTTTTCGGACTCCTTGGCCGTGACCGGAGAGGCATGCACCCAGTGTGTCCTATTCTTGCTCTTGGCTGCGCCTTTGGGTATGGGCGGAGTTTTTAGACTGTTGTAAAAAAAAATCAAATAGTAGGACGATTGAGCCGATTGATGTCTGTGATCCGTTGTGCATTTTAGTTTGCTTGGTGTCGTGTGTGGTGACCGACTAGACTCGGCGATCAGGATGACTGCATCAATGCACATGATTGGTCAGAAGACATTGTTTTCGATTTATATGCTTTCGTGGAAGCCGTGCCCCCTCCTCGACACTGAACTCGCCCCACCAAAACGTTAGCTTCTCCCCTCCCAAATGTTAGGCACCAAGGAAATGGCTTCACCCATAGTCATCACAGTTCATGCCTGCTGTGCTCCGATGTTCCATCAAGGCCGGTGTGTTTTAGCCTGCATATGGGCGCGGAAATATTTCATTTAAGCCGGTGTGTGTTTGTTGGTGTGTGGAGTGAGGAGAGGGTGACGATGACGATGACTATGGAGCAGTCGCCCCCCCCCCCCCTGCCGTGAGACGGCGGGCGCCGCCACCCCTGAAATTTGAGGAGGCCCCTATCCGGAAATGCACAGGAAGAAAGTGAGCAAGAAGGCCGACGAAACATGAGGCCTCCAAGACGTGAGAGGAGGCCCCTAATTTGAAGGAGTCACCTTGGAGAGGATAGGAGGCCCCAGAAATCAAGAGAGTGCCAACAATTGGCACGGGGGCCCCCAGGAATGCAAAGGAGGCCCCCAGGATTGCAAAGGAGGCCCCCAGTATTACAAAGGAGGCCCCCAGTATTACAAAGGAGACCCCAGTATTGCAAAGGAGACCTCCAGGATTGCAAAGGAGGCCTCCAGGATTGCAAAGGAGGCCCACATGATTGCAAAGGAGGCCACCAGGATTGCAAAGGAGGCCCCCAGGATTGCAAAGGAGGCCCCCAGGATTGCAAAGAAGGCCCCCAGGATTGCAAAGGAGGCCCATAGGATTGCAAAGGAGGCCTCAGGATTGCAAAGGAGGCCCCATGATTGCAAAGGAAGCCCCATGATTGCAAAGGAGGCCCAAATACGGGAAGGGAGACCTCAGAAAATGGGAGGAGGCCCCGATTTGGGTTTTTCCCCAGGTAACAACGCTTACGAATTGGGGCCGTCTCCCCACAGCCAAGGACACGAGCATGAAATTAAACAATGCTGAGTTATGTTAAACATTGCATCAATTTTTCCATAGAAACATGGATATATCGTTCTGGAGTGGTTTCAGTGGTAACTACTAGGCCTTCGCGTAGTACTGCCCGAGTACTCGTTGAGCAAATGTTCAGTCTCCTACTCGGGTAATACAGTAAGCAGTTTTTTTCACGTCTGCCGGCGTGATTCACAAATTCGCCCGAGGCCAATCGGCACCGAGATCGGCGGTGGCGGCGCATGTGGGTCAAGAGTCAAACAAATCGCAAAGGACCCCAAAGTCCTCAGCACAGTTTTACGAACGGTATTTCTACCGCCGAGCAAAATGTGATATGGTTGTTTGTTTACTGGTTTTACGACACGTCGATCGCCGAGTCATATAGCGTCGCCAATCTCCGACGCCGATTGGTCGCTGGCGAAGAGTAGCGACAGGTGAGATTCGAACCCACAATCTTTAGATTGCGAGACGAGCATCTTGCCCCTAGACCACTCGTCCCGCAGAATGTGACATGGAAAAGAAAATGTACTATGGTAACCTCCATCCCGGGGGTGTTTTACGTACTTTTGAGGGGGTAAGTGTCCCCTCAACGTCGGCTTTACCCCCAATAACTTCAACTCTTAACATTTAAGCCTATGGAGTAGTGTGCCCCAAGTCCATTTTGGTGTGCCTTCATGCATTTCCCCCTCCACACTCCCAAATTGTTTTTTTAAAAAAAACCCCTGTGCTACATCTGTTAATTATACGCAAACGAAAGAAAAAAAACATTAATGTCACCGAAAAGTTCCGATTAGCCAAAAACATTTTACATAGTGTTTTGTTCCAGCTCTGCGGCACATCAAAGCAGAAAACCGAGCAAAGCACAGAACACATCCGGATACTGCCATCACAGTAGAAGCGTCGGGACGCAGACTCAGTATGGCGGACGGTTGCAAAGCAACAGCCTCTCCAACGGAGGCAGTGCCGATCTGGCGACGATGTCGGCGATGCTCGGGAAGCTCCCAAGCATTCAGAATCAGATATTCGCTCAATGGATCACGGCGAATGGTACCTAGATGCGACGAGTTATTTTCTCCTCGGATACCCGCGATCAGCGACACGAAATTTTCGAGTTAGGTGGAGAGCCAGGGAAGATGGTTGCATGATAATTTGTGCCTGAAAAGAAGACATTAACACTGGACATAATGCATAATGAATGAGCATAGTTGCACCGGTTTATATTAACTGTTACGTAATTAATCTTACGCAAAGCTTATGCATTTCTTATTGCGACTAGGCCAGAGCTAGACAGATGTTAACCATGCCAAGGGATTCCTGAAGCTTACCTAGACAGTCTCAAACATATTGAAGATCGTGCAGAGTTGTGGCTCGATCAAATACAAACAATCACCGCAAAGCTCCGCCGTCGAGTCCGCGGGGCCCAAAATCGGACCGACGCGTCGGTCCGATTTGGACTACCAAGAAGATTATTAAGTAGTTTCCACAAGTTTCCCAACGTGCTAACATTCTTCCCGACGCAGTCAGTTACAGGCGGTTCAGAAATTCACTCATCACAATTCTACCGGATCTCCGGTGATGACACAATGTAGATCCTGTAATACAACTGGGCATGCAATTTAAAGTTGACCTAGACTAGACTGCAATCTTATTATGGAATATAAAAATAACCGTTGGTCTTGCTACAGAGGCCCGACAGAATCAGTCTATGCCGAGCGTAAATTTCATAAATTGACCCCAAATTCACCTCCAGATCGGAAATCCCAGTTCTAAGTAACAATTCACAGCTCAGCGCACCCACAGTCTGCCACGGCCGCCCCCGACCTCGTCTGGTCAGTTCCCAGCTGCCCATCCCTTACAGAGGTTAATAGAGAGCGCGTGAAGAGACTACCAGTTGTGTTAAGGCGAGGCCTTCTAAGCCAGTGTTATGTGCACCGAGTCATCCCGGCGGTGGAAGATACACCAAGAGCGTTTTACGAAACCAGATCCTGCGAGAAACTACCCAGGTCATTTGATCACATGTGAAGACGTTCCCTCCACGGACAGCACGACTCTGTGCCGGCGTTTATTGTCACCCACCAGCAGGTCGATCATCACCGGTTACAACAACCACAAAACCGGCGTAACAGGGCGCCAACAAGCACGCGATCACAGCCGAGCCAAAACAATCGCCGAAAACGGCACAACAACGGCCGCCATTTCGCGTGGCGGCAGACACGGCGCGACACCGCCTAGCGGATCACGGCAGCTGCGGCTGGCTGGCGGCGGACGTGGTCACCAGGCTGATGCGGCCGCGCACCACCACGCGGTAGACGATGACGCTGTGCTGGCGCTCGGCCGTCGCGTGCTCGCGCACGGCCGCCACGTGCAGCTGCCGGCGCCACGTGTACACGGCCAGACTGCGCACGCCCGTGGCGGGGTACCAGCAGTGGCGCTGCAGTCCAGCCTGCGGCACACACCAGTCACGTTACTCACGGCCACGACTGGTACGGCCCGGGGTCAAAGAGAGCACAATCCGGGGTCAGGAAGAGCGCTGCCCAGAGTCAGGAAGAGCACTGCTTGAGACCAGGGTGAGCACTGATCGGGGCCAAGGAGGGCACTGCTTGGGTTAGTCATTTGGGTTTTAGGGCGCTTCGACTAGTTTTGACCATTCGCGCAGAGCACTGTTTGGGACCAGGGCGAGCACCACCAGTAACCAGGACGAGCACGGCCCTGAGTGGGCGAACACAGACTGGATCAAGGCGAGCACTGGTTAATATCGTGCGAGGCCAATAATACACCAGTGTCCAAGAAGGGTAGCGACTGACTAGCCTAGTCTCATGAGAGTGAGCGCTATGTAACTAACGCAGCGGATGCGCCTTCAAGCCCAAATCACAAACTAGCCAACTACTCTTGAGAGGGTGATGACGTAGAGGGTATCTGAATGACTGACACAAGCTTGATGGAACAACATGGCATGGTGAACGTTGTCCTATCATTTCCAGTCCGTTGGGTTTGCTGTGCTGTTCCGCGTTCGCACGGCTTGGGAAAAGTCGAGATCTGGGATACATCGGGATACATACATCAACCAGGAATGTCTTCAGCTGCAAATACCCCGGGAAGAACAGACTGACGAAACAGCAGGGTGGGTGGGAGGAGGGGGGAGTCGTAGTGTACACATGCAAGAGAAAGACAGCTCAAGACTTATCCAAGGCCACGACGAGCGTCCTACCTGAGGGGTGACTAAGAAGATGACGATCTCGTTCAGTTTTCCGGAGAACACGATCAAGTAGCTCTCAGCACCGATCACAAAGGAAGTGACGGCAGTCACCCCCACTTCAGACAGGTACTGGCACGTGCGGTATGTGTGAAGCTCTGGTACGTACTCAAGCACCTGGAACGCAGAGGACGCCCACGGTCACCTGCTAGCCGCCTCAACTATGCACGTAGGGACCTAAACGTTGGGGAGGACAAGCCGATTTTGAGACAACATATTTCCAATCAATGGAATCGGCGAACTAATGATTAAAATGCAATACAATTGGGGACGACAAGAAGATGGGAAAAATGAATTCCTTTTGGAACTTGCGCGAGACAGCTGGGATTTACTCACCATAAGTCCGTCCATGTCAGCCACGACCACGAACACCTTGTCATGGGCGTGGAGGAAGCGAACTGCGAGCATATCGGCGTGGAATAGCACCTTTAGTTCATCAAACTGCAGGCACAGCACACGAGTTATGTCGAATAGAAACCCTATCGAGCACGAGGTATGTGTACGACATGCGTCTTTATAGTCACATACAGGGTCTTCATTCCACCGGAGCGGTGAAACCCATAACAAGACGAGTAGCCGGTGAACGTGAGAAGTTGTGCAGGCGAAGCGTAAGCACGTGGTATTCGCTGAACCCAACGACCCGGTGAATGATCAAAACATGAAATATTCATCACGACCCGAACCAGTGTGCACAAGTCCATTCCACTTTCAACAACCACTGCATGTGTACCACGAATTGGCATCCACCATACACTAATCACGGACAAATTTGTACGTGTTGGGGTACTGCAGAGACTAGAGGTGAATAGGCAGAATGAAAGAACAGACAGAATACTGCATCTTAGCTCAGATCAGACGCACATCCAATGGTGACAATGCAGCTGTATATGTAAACATATAAATAGTGCGGGTTTGCAAAAACATCGCTCAATGCAGTGGCATTGAGCTAACTATAAATATTCCGAATTAAAACTGAACAGCAGCTTACTTCACTGCTTTCAGGATTCCACCGGCGCAGCTGGATTTCTCCGTCCAGTGACAAGGGCTGACGGCTGAACCTGCAACAGGGAGGACAACATTGTACACACAAGTACACAAGCACATATTTATCCACCAAAGCGTATGTGCACCACGTGGTTGAGGTAACAACTGTACGTCTACAACTGGTAAATCCAGAGGGGGGACAGGTCATGCCCCCAAGAGGCAGATTTTTGCCGACTTTTTGCACTAAAATAGCACTTGAAATCTAGTAGCATTTAAATGTGAATGTCTTCTTAAACAGACGACGAATGTGAAGTGTTCAAACCAGACTAGTTTGTTCCGAAATTAGACTGTTGTTTTTAAATTGCCACCCCAACTGGTCAAAAACCAGGCTTCTGGACACGCCCGACATCTACACATTATCTGGAGCTAACGAACACTGATGTCTCGCGTCAGACGCCTCGGTGCAGGTGGGGCACAGAGTCTGGCGCGACCATCTTGCTCACATTACCGGTGACGACGTGATAGGCTATCCGGGCCGGCGGCCTTTTATATTTATATGCGTAGGGCTGGGTCGTCAAGCACGATCGGTCAAGCACGTATACCACTAAATGACTAGGCTTCAGATGCTCTGTCAACATTCCTATTATATTTTAATTCACCGCAATACGTCGCCCTACTTTGTTCGCATATGAACAAAGTAGGGCGACCCACCGACACCATCCCACCAACAGCTGGAGGCAGAGATAGTCTGTCGAGCCGTCTTTTCAATACCGGAACTCCTGTCCAGTCAAGCAGTCGCTCGGCATGCCTGCTTCTGTTGGTTATTTCGGGCACAGGGCTCTTCCATGGTTCATGAAATAGTGTGGAAACTAGCCTCGTGGCCCAAACAGGCCACATATTGTTGATTCACGTCATCCAATCTATTGACACCTACACTATAGCATAGTCTTCAATCGACTGGGCCTTTTGTAGCTTTGAGTTGTAGTTTAGGGGCGCATCGACTGCGCCGGTCATGCAGCAACTGGGCCTTTTGTACCCTGAGCTTACCAAGAAAAACCGCATAGAAGTTTAATGTTTACTTTTCCAACAATCATCGACGCAGACAAGGGGACGACGGCGCCCTTCGGAAACACGGCGAGTGGTACGCGGACTTCCCGCATGCCCCTGGAAGTCCCGGACTGCTGCCTTCATATTACAGGTATTGTTAGAGAGCATGCTGCGTAATTGAACTCACTTGGCAGCAGCATGGCATTCAAATTACCGAACAGAACGCTACGACGCACATTCAACGTTCCAGCCCATGAATCCATTTTCACATGCTTCACGTCAGCATATGGTGCCATTGGGGAGCTGAACGAGCAAGGCCATGAGGCAGACGACGCGACTCTAGCACTACAACCACGCGTATAGGGCAATCTAACGCGGTCCATCAGTCATTGTGAACTGGCCAGCCGTCGTCCCATTCTTTAACACTGGCCTCGCCTAGAGAACACCCAGCCAGGGCTCGCGTGCCGCAGGCACAGAAGCTGGCGTCACGTCGTTGTTGGTGATGTCGAGGCCCAACAGAGACTGTAGCTTTGTAGTGGCGTGTGCCCTTGTGGGGACAAATGCCGGGTCACTGTAGGCGTGACGCGCCACCTGTGTAAGCGTGACGTGGTCGATCACATGACCCACGGGCACCAGAAGAAGACTCGTTCGCGCCTCGTCCCCGCTGGCATAAACATCTTCAAGTTACGATTCGTTTACTCGCCTCAAACAAAAACCAGAATATGACCACGTTGTTGAAAGTGTTCGTAGAGTGTTTGTTGTCAGTGCAACGAGTTAGCGCAAAGGTTCGCAGTCCCGGGAAGTAGTATAGTCATAATTTGTAATAACTGAGCCACATAACTTACGTTATATGGAACACATAAATGTTATGACAGGTTCCAACGCAGCAAGCAAGAAGCCGAACCAATAAGGGCACCAAGCCTCGCCATTTACTTAGCTGCATTCCTGCAGTCGGCGAAGATAACTACCAAGAGTTTCCACTACTGTCTCTCCCCTAGACTTCAATCACCCTCCCCTCCATTGACATTTCCCTCTGAAATCCCTCAGAGAAGTGCATTGTCCTGGTGTCGGCTGGCTGTGCCTCTGCATCGGCGACGGGACGCTCCCGGCCGTACCTGTTGACGACCAACAGATGCGGCAGACCGTCCACCAGAGTGTGGTCCAGTGACGTGACACCATAGC